>CM029668.1:4601525-4661525 GCA_017311315.1 Dendrocalamus latiflorus
TACGGCATCAAGGACCTCTCTATAAACTACGTTCCGAGTCTCCGAGCCACACGAGCCATCGTCATTTTCAATTAAAATCCTAAGGCCACCTCTAGACGTCGATCTCGAAACAGCAACATAAAGTTGTCCGTGTGTAAAAACAGGTTTCTTGAGGTAAAGTCCAACCCTTGATAGGGTCTGTCCTTGACTCTTGTTTATTGTCATCGCATAGCATACTCGAATTGGAAATTGTTTTCTCTGCAGTGTGAAGGGCCATTTGATATCTGTAGTATTAAGAGCAATCCTTGGTATAAAGACCTTCTCACCAATATTAGAGCCTGTTAGTATTACGCACTGCAGCAAACGCTGCCCAAGTTCAATAACAATCAGCCTCGTGCCATTACAAAGGCCCATATTCTGATTGAGGCTTCGCAAGAGCATTACTACAACACCTTTTTTTAGCACAAGCCTATGACAAGGGAAATTGTTTGCATCAATGGAATTAAGGAACTCTGTGGGGTAGAGCAAATCAAAATCTGGTTTGTATTCAGATGATTTCGATATTGTGTCACAACTTAGGTAGTGTACACTATCTCCAGGAAGCATTGAGACAATATATGCATTTAGCTCGTTAACTGTCACATTATTAGGGCAGACAATGGCTCGTGAGGCTAAATATAGAGGATTTTGGTATTCTTTCAAGAAGTTCGGGTACACTTCAGACACAAGAGCAGCAATTTTATCACCAGCAGTACGAACCAACAAATCGTCGGGAATTGTCACCCAAGAAGGCTCACGCTCCTCCCCCTTCTTTATAGCAGGGATAGTACCATCACCAATGGCTAATACCCATTTGCTAAATTTCTCAAGTTCATCATGCTCGCTTCCTTCTAAGGACGGGTTAAGAAGTCGCATGTTCGTGCGCAATTTCAGAAGGGCAACATGCTGCCACAGCTTAGAGTTCGTAATAGACGCACTAACTATGGAGGATCGTGAGCCCTTGCGCACAACAGGTAAAATCTGTCGAAAATCGCCTCCGAGAACAACGGGCTTTCCACCAAATGGGAGGATCGCATTCCTAGGATCATGTTCAGAAAGAATATCTCGCATAGTTCTATCTAAAGCTTCAAAGCAGCGTCGATGCGTCATCGGTGCTTCATCCCATATAATTAGGGAAGCAACCTGTTCGGCAAATTTCATTGGCCGCAGACCTAGTGACTCAACCAGAGGACGATCTATTGAGAGAGAGAGAGAGAAGAAAAGAGACCTGGAAAACACATAACAGAAAGCACTCATACAGAGGTAAGAAATGAGGCCTATAGAACCTATCTACTACCCAGGGCCTTTTTGGTCAGACAAAGAAGATTACAAAAGCACATGAAAAGTCATTATTTACGAAGCATGTAACAACGCCAAAAGTACAGGACCGTGCAAATCAAGAAGACCAAACTTACCTTCGCAACCTGTTTCCTCTGCACACAACACAAGGCAGCAATAGCTTCAACACCCAGTCAACAGCAAAAGCGATGAAGGACGCCTTTCTCACAGCCGTAAGTGACCAGAATGACCTATAATCACATTCCACAGAACTGGTTCACCCGAAATGAAAACACTATCCAAGACATAAGCAATTAATTATAAAGAGTAAAATATTAACTGGACACATCATTTAACATCATCCAGCAATATATTATAGACGAATAATACTATAATACTATCACAAATATTAACTGGACGCATCATTTAACATCATCCAACAATATGTTCTAGACAACTAATACTATAGTACTATCACATTCCGCAGAATTGATTCAGCCGAAATGAGAACACTATCCAGGACATAAGCAATCAATTATAAAGAGTAAAATACTAACTGGACACATCATTTAACATCATCCAGCAATATGTTGTAGACAACTAATACTATAATACTATCACATTCCACAGAATTGATTAACCCGAAATGAAAACACTATCCAAAACATAAGCAATCAATTATAAAGAGTAAAATATTAACTGAACACATCATTTAACATCATCCAGCAATACGTTGTAGACAACTAATACTATAATACTATCACATTCCACAGAATTGATTCGCCCAAAACGAAAACACTATCCAGGACATAAGCAATCAATTATAAAGAGTAAAATATTAACTGGACACATCATCCAACATCATCCAGCAATATGTTCTAGACAACTAATACTATAATACTATCACAAATATTAACTGGACACATCATTTAATATCATTCAGCAATATGCTCTAGACAACTAATACTATAATACTATCACATTCCACAGAATTGATTCACCCAAAAAAATGCTATCCAAGACTAGCAAACATAGTACCTTCGATTCACCGGAGGCGCAATCAAGAAGCTAGGGATTTCTACGGTAAGGCTCAACACAACCTGTTCTAAAGCCTGAAATACGAATTCAAAGCATCCGGGTTATTAAAATACAAAGCATTAATCCTCAAGAGTAAAATTGTAAATTTCTCCTTACAGCGCTATAGCACAAAAGATGTTGGAAAGGGCCGAAACTTCCATTGTACCCAGAACACACTTAGCCAAAGCTGGGTCAAAAATACGTTCGCCTAGGAAAGAGACACGAATATTAATCGTAAAAGGTAAGTCAGAAGCTTAAAACCGGCAAGACTGTAGCATACAATTTCCATACCTGAAACCAAGAACCTCTTCTGGGCCTCTATCTCGAAGAGACGATGTACACGTGCGAGATCTGTAAATCTGTACCAAGGGAACCAAGAGAAGCCGTGAACCAAAAATGTTTTGAAAAGTAGCAACCACAGCAACATAAATACTACCAAACCGCACGGGCACAAGCACAGAACCTAGAGACGGAGAAGCCCCGGCAAGGTCAACAGTTCCCCTAGGCCATCGTGGATGCAGAACGAAGGTCAAACACCAGGTCTCGCAAAGATCTGGAAAAGGGAGGGGGTGAAGGAGGCTCTCAACCGGACGAGCAGATAAATAGGGAGACCAAGTCACTCACCTCGAGCATGGGAACCAGCACCGTAGGACGAGACCGGTAGAGGGATGGGGCAGGCACGGGCCAACGATGACGGACGATGGCCGCGTGAGCTCCGCGCGACGGGACGCCATGGTCGCCCGTGCACTGTTCCGACGGGACAGATCGGCACAGGCAGGGAAGAGCGGCCGCACACGCCCGTACGGCGAGGGAGTAGCGCCGCTGGGACTGTTCTGATACGACGGATGGGGCTCGAGGAAGACGAATCTGTTCTCAGATCTGTTTTCAGGGTAGAGGCATGGACTACCTATGTATCTACCGGCTCCGTCCACTCCGAGGGTGATACAACCCGCCTCCTCACAATCTCTCACTGCGTGTGGGCTAAGACAAAAGCGGGACCACCGGCCAGAGGGTTGGCCGAAATGTTTTCGCGAGCACCGCTACGCCCGAGCGACGCTTCGCCCGCTCCGCGTGCGCTCCCCCCCCCCACATGACCCGCACGCCGGTCAAAGACGCCCTCTCCCCTGCTCCGCGTACGCTCCCTCTCCCCAGACGCCCCGCGCGTCTCTCACTACGTGTGGGCTCAGGCAGCAGCGTGACCGCCGGCCAGCGTCGCGCGTTAAAGCGGTCTCACGTGCACCGCTACGCCCGAGGCGCATCGGGTCCTCCGCGCGCGCTCTCACGCGAAGGCCGCGTACGATTCCCTCCGCCCGCCCTGTCACTGCGCGTGGGCTCAGGCATCACCGGGACCACCGGGCAGTGACGTGCGGCGAAACGCTCTCGTGTGCACCGTAACGGCCGAGGCGTGCCTCGCCTCCTCCACGCGCGCTCGCCGCACACGTTCCCTCTACGCGCGCTCCGTCACTGCGTGTGGGCCCAGACAGCAGCGGGACCACCGGCCAGCGACACGAGTTAAAGCGCCTCGCGTGCGCCGCTACGCCCGAGCCGCACCTCGCCTTCTCCGCACGCGCCCTCACGCGAACGCCGCGCACACCTCCTCTCCGCGCGCTCTGTCGCTGCGCGTGGGCTCAGAGAGCAGCGGGACCACCGGCAAGAGAGACGCGTTAAGGCGCCTCGCGTGCGCCGCTGCGCCCGAGCCGCGCCTCGGTTCCTCCGCGCGCGCTCTCACGCGAAGGCCGCGTACGCTCCCCTCTGCGTGCCCTGTCACCGCGCGTGGGCCCAGACATCACCGGGACCACCGGGCAGTGATGCGCGGTGAAACGCTCTCGCGTGCACCGTAACGACCGAGGCGCGCCTCGCCATCTCCGCGCACGCTCGCCGCGTACGCTCCCTCTACACGCGCTCTGTCACTGCGTGCGGGCCCAGACAGCAGCGGGACCACCGGCCAGCGACACAAGTTAAAGCGCCTCGCGTGTGCCGCTACGCCTGAGCCGCGCCTCGCCTTCTCCGCGCGCGCCCTCACGCGAACGCCGCGTACACCTCCTCGCCGCGCGCCCCGTCGCTGCGCGTGGGCTCAGAGAGCAGCGGGACCATCGGCAAGAGAGACGCGTTAAAGCGCCTCGCGTGCGCCGCTGCGCCCGAGCCGCGCCTTGGCTTCTCCGCACGTGCCCTCACGCGAACGCTGCGTACACGCCCTCTCCGCGCGCTCCGTCGCTGCGCGTGGGCTCGGAGAGCGGCGGGACCACCGGCCAGAGAGTAAAATGCCTCGCGTGCGCCACTACGCCCGAGCCGCGCCTCGCCTTCTCCGCGCGCGCCCTCACGCGAACGCCGCGCACACCTCCTCTCCGCACGCTTCGTCGCTGCGCGTGGGCTCAGAGAGTAGCGGGACCACCGGCAAGAGAGACGCTCTCGCGTGCGCGGAGGCCCAGCGGGTGCGCGAAACTCGCATGCGACGCGCGCGCGCTCAGCCCGTTGCTGGACTCGCCACGCGTCAACGCGCGAAGACCCACGCGGTGCGCGAAACGCTGTCTCGCGCGACGCCGCGCGCTCCCTCCCGTTGCTACGCTCGCCACGCGTCGCCGCGCGAAGACCCCCGCGGGCGCGCGAAACGCTCTCGCGCGAGCAGACCGGGGCAGGTTTTAATAACTCTGATTATGCATGAGTTTGTGCCCGACTGCGGCATGTTTACTCATGAAATAGTAGTGCTTGTATATATTTTTTCTTGCCCTGTTTTGTAGATATGGTTCTAGAGAAATATTGATTCAGCCCACAAGTTTTTTTTGAAGTGAGCACACCTGCTTGCTCCCTACCTCTCTGTATGTTCATCTGCCTTTGCTCTCTGACTTTGGATTGGTTGTCTTATATACTCTACCATGACACATGAATTCAAACTTTTTATGGATTTGTTGATATACAATTTTAGCAAGATTAGGGAGGGAAACTATGTTATGGGGTGTTTATATTGGCTACGGCTGATGACTTTTGGTTGAAAATAAATAGTAGTGGATTTTAGAAGAAGGGACGAACAATGAGAAAAGTGAGAAAGAAATGTGTATTCGAGATGAGAGCAAGAGGAGTGATGCTTCCGTGCCCCTGCCTTATTCTCAAAGCAAGACCAGAGTGAGATGAGTGAAAAAACTACTTCAAAAGGCCAGCTATTTATATCAACTTTTGGCTTCCCCAAACTAAAACTAGAAATAAAAGTTAATATAAACGCCTTGTATCAGGTGTGCCATAAGTTAGGAGTGCCGCGACTACGTGCTAGCAAAATTACGGGCTGTGTTGCACACTTAAGCATATTGATTCTGTGTATTCACGGACCAAGTTTGTGTGTTTTCCCCTTGTTTGCCTGAGTCCTTCGCTCTCCCTCCCTCCCTCCCCTTCTCTCGTTTCACCCCTCATCTCCACTGAAGAATGGACATCAATGGTTTTTTCACATGATTCTAGCTAGATCAAGAGTGCTCGAGGTAACCGGCTACGGCGATTGGGGGCAGGGGAGGACACTGTGAGAGGGAGCAAGTAGAGAGGAGGCGTGAACTGGTACCAGAAGCAATCGAAATAAAACTGAGCACAAAGAAAGACCCAGACAAGAAAGCACAGGCCGCGAAGGTAAAGGAAGAATCAGAAGCAAATGGGAACGAAATCAAACACGCACCAAAAACCAAAGCACGGCCTGAGAAGGTAGAGCAAGAATCAGAAGCAATTGAAATGAAACCGAAGATGAAGAAAGAATGCAGACAAAATTTGAGCAAAGCTGACCATGACGAAAAAGCTAGGGTAGGGAGGGCGGGCCAGAAAAGCAGTTCAACACTTTTGAGGAACCAAGAGGGCAAGGCAGCAGGAGGACAAGCATCCACAATCGGTGGGGACCGAAAGGGCAGGCAGGAGAGATGATGCAACAGTGGGGTCAAGCAAAATGGAAGGCACACAACCAAGACGAAGGCCAAATGGAATCCTTCAACTGGAACCAAGGAAGGGAACGGCGATGTGGGCACATCGATGCCGACCCAGCACCGACGATAGCAGCACCGACCCGGGACGACATGAAGAAGCAACATGGTAGTGAGGATGGCAAGCAGTACCAGAGAAGGTAGTGGGTGGAGGCAGGAAAGGAAGGGCCAACCCGGGGCGACATGAAGAAGCAGCATGGGAGCAAGGACGGCGAGCAGTATCATGGAAGGGAGCAGGTGGAGCGGGGAAAGAAGGGGGGCTGCACTAAGGCAGTGCGTTAGCAGATTTGGCACTGTTGTACATTGTATTTATAAAAGTAGTTATATGCGTACCATATTTACAGAAATATCATTTCTGTCGTTCGGTAGACGGGTGGTAGCACCGAAGAGGCGATGTGTGGACAGTAAGTTCACCTCTAGATGCAACACATGCAATCTAGATCTCTTCTCCTTGCTCACAAAGTGCAACACATGCACAATTGAGTGGAGAGCCTTACACTAGCTCAAGAGAATAGAAATGGGTCAAGCAAGCTTCTTTTCAACTGGCCACAAGGGAGTATTTATACCCCACACAAGAAAACTAGCTTTTGGAGCCAAATCCCTAAAAAAATCAGGGTGAGCGGAAGTACCGCCGTGTAATGGCTGGTACTTCTGCACCTGTTTTGACACAGTAGTAACGGCTATTTCAGAGCTTTTGAACTAGCTGTTGAAAGTCGAAGCGGAACTACTGCCGTTGAAATCCCAGTAGTTCTGATATTTGAAAGTTCCGCTCCATGCATGCGCAACTACCGATTTCACGGGGAAGAGAAGACCACCACACATGTCTATCTAGAAAAAACGTGCCACGGGAAAATCCTAAGCTTTTGAAGTCCAGTAGTACCGCACAGCACACGTCGGCCTAAACAAAGTTGCTACACTGGAGCCTCACGAGGTGGAGTCTCTATTGGGTTTCCCAAGAGATCACACCAGAGGTGTAAGTAGGACAGAGATGTACCGGTCTTATGGGAACTCTTTCCAGGAGGACACAGTGGCATACCACCGCATAGATGGAGCAGAAGTAGCTTTGAACCGCTTGGGAACACACCTAAAGGTGGTGGTTTCTACTGAGATCTCCAAAAAAACTGAGATATCCTAAGGAGCTAGTGGAGCAATAGGGGCAAACTGTCAAGAGGCTCTCAAGTTGCTCCACATGATGGCAGATGATGGAGGCAGCTTCCCACCTGATGTGGTGTCGTACAACACCATCATCAGTGGCTATTCTAAAGAGGGTGAGGTGGACAAAGCTTACATCCAATTTCATGAAATGCTAGATCAGGGCATTTCACTAGATGTTGTGACTTACCGCTCAATCATTGATGGCTTATGCAAAGCTCAGGCAATGGACAAGGCTGAGATCTTCCTTAACAGGATGATTAAAGATGCTGTTTTGCTGAACCGCACCACATATAATAGTCTTGTGCACGAATATTGCTCTTCAGGACAGTTTGTAGAGGCGATTAGAATTGTCAAGAAAATGTCCAGAGATGGTCCTAGACCAGATGTTGTTACTTATACTTTACTGATGGACTATCTTTCCAAGAACGGAAAAAGCGCAGAAGCAAGGAAGATTTTTGACTCTATACTTGAAAAGGGCACGGAACCTAATGTTACAACCTATGGCATTCTACTTCACTGGTACCTTACCGAAGGAGCGCTTGTTGAAATGCATGATCTCCTAGATTTGATGGTACAGAATGGTATTCCACCTGATCGTTATGCCTTCAACATAGGGATATGTGCATATGCCAAATATGAAATGGTTGATGAGGCAATGCTTATATTTCACAAAATGAGGCAGCAAGGATTGAGCCCTAATATAGTCACCTATGGAATGGTAATAGATGGACTTTGTAGGAGGCAGAGTGGATGATGCTATGTTTCAATTTAATGAGATTATTGATGAAGGACTATTTCCTGACATCATTGTTTTTACCTCCCTTATTCATGGTTTTTGTACCATTGGAAAATGGGAGATGGCTAAGGAATTAGCTTTTGAAATGATGAATAGTGGCATCCATTCCAACACCGTGTTCTTCAACACAATAATGGGCAATCTATGCAAGGATGGAAGGCTTACGGAAGCCAAAAAATCTTTGACTTGATGGTAGATGTCGGTGTGATGCCTGATGTTGTTTCATATAGTACAATAATAGATGGATACTGCTTAGATGGTAAGATGGATGAAGCGATGAAATTACTTGATGGCATGGTCTTGATTGGCTTGAAACCTAATGCATTTACCTATAATACTTTGCTTGATGGCTACTGTAAAGATGGTAGGACAATGGATGCATTAGCACATATGTTTAATATTACAATCTTTTTATGTTCACTCAATTTACCATGTTATAAAAAATGAGAAAGAGATAGTTGAAAAGATATATGATTCAAGGATGCCATATAAAAAAGGGCACAAAAAGTGCGCAAACAAAATAAGTATGCTTCAAGCATGCTACCATTTAAAAGAAGTATGCTACAAGCATGCCATCATAAAATAAGTATACTACAAGCATGCCGCATGCTTAAGAATTGAGTGTGAAGCTATAGATTATTACATGAGACCATTAGCTCGTCTAGTTTTAAAGTTTGCTCCACTTTTAGGTTTTCACTTTTTGTTGTGATGTCTCATGGTGCTCTTTATAGTTGGTTTGGTCATTGTTGAGATGTCTGTCATTAATATAAATTGCTTAATCATGCTAAAGACTTGTCTTCACGTTGTTATATGATATATGACTTTATATGATCTAGATACCTCTACTAAAAAAGAAGGCTTGGTTAAATTATTAAGTCCATGCAAAGTAACTTAAATAATCTACAAAGCTTCTTAGTTTTTACTCTCATTACTCCTTCTTAGAATTATTCTTTCTCTGAAATTTCTTAATGATTACTTTGCCAAAGGAGGAGAAATTGGATAGAATAGAGAGACTTTGGAAAAATTGGTGAAATTTGTTAAAAATGCATCTCTTGTGTTGAGGGGGAATTTTTCTTAGTCTTCTAAGTTTTTGTTGAGAGTTTGCTACTGTGGTTTGTCAAATTTTTTTCTCTACAGTTTTGAAACTTTCTTTTTGCAAATTTTGATTTTCTTTTAAAATACAACTCATTCGCGAGATTTTGAGGTGTTGTCAATGTATTCATCAAGGGGGAGATTGTTAGACCATGTAGATAGGTCACGAATATAGTGATGATGAACAATTGACATTTAAGTTGCACTGAAATTTGTACTTGTGAAAATTTCAATCGGTGCACTATTGTAAAACTAGAAATTGCTATAATATTCAGGTTAAGCGGTCTGACCGCTATATATTGGGTGGTCTGACCGGCGATGCCCCATGACCGCTTCGACTGCTTGGCTACGACCATGATCGGCGGTCATAGGCTTCAGCCACGATCAGCAATCGTAGGGTTCGACCACGATCGGCAGTCGTAGGCTTTGACCACGATCGGTAGTCGTAGGCTCTGACCACGGTAGGTAGTCGTATGCTTCAACCACGGTAGGTAGTCGTAGGCTTTACTTGTAACCTTCGTGTACCCACAGCACTCGTAGGGTGGTCTGACCGGCCCATGCATGGCGGTCAGACTGACCTAGGTAATTTGTCTCAGGTTAATTTTTGATAATCGTGGAAATTGAGTTCGTGAACGATTTGATTCGTGTTTATTGATGGATAAGGGTTTAATATGCATGTGTGCATTGATGATTGGTTAAGTTTGAGAGAACTTATGCCGAAAAAACGTTCTTTGATCTTTGTATGTATAGGTTGAGCGTGTAGGCGGTCATGGTCAATAACAAGGTGGACTAGGACTAGATGGAGAGATCTGACATTCAGGCGTCCAAGGATGTCACGAGATGGTCGAGCTCACACTAGGGCACATAGAGATCAAAGGTGGATGATATACAAAGGAGTTATGGAAGGTGTCCATAATTAGAAGCTTTAGAGATGTTGGAAAATCCATATTTGAAAGGGTTTCATATCCCTTAATTTTCAGAATCAGAAAGAATTTCATGTCCATGGTGGATAAGGACATGCTTTAGGCACTAGCACATAAAAGGAGGGTGAGGTTATGGGTTAACCATGACTTTAGAGTGGAAATTTTTGGAATTTTTGTGCTCAGATTTGAGAGGTACCGTGATAGTACTTTGTAGCCACAGAACATCATCATCCAGCAATGCAAATCAACATTTAATCCAACCATGTTGGAATCTTGCATCTATTATTAGGTTTTTACTTCGTTTTGTGAAATTGGGTGTTTTTGTGATTCGTGCAATTTTTATTTGATTCCTTTTGAGAAATTGGTTGCAAATAGGCCTAGGATCAGATTTGTAAAATTTTGCTGGAAATCCCCAGTCTTTTGAAAGTTCTTGCAATTTTAGGGTTTGACCTATTTTTTTAATCTCATGTTGCGATCTGAATTTCTTTGTATCTAGTTGATAATTCTTATAATTTCTTATTAAAATAGATTATAGATATCCTTAGCATCACGTGTGTCAAATTTGAGGTCAATCGGAGTAGATTCGGAGTAGATTTTTAGAAGTTAGATCGATTTTCGTTCGCATCGATTTTTAGTTTCCAGGCGGTGAATAGTGTCTGGAGGTTAGACCGCCAACTTCATAGCGATCAGGCCGCCCATCACCGATCAGACCGTCACCTCCATTGCGGTTTGACTGGCCCAAGGATTTGATTTCTGCTTTTTGTTGATTTTTATTAGGGTTTGTTTGCTTCGATTCCAGTAGATATAATATATTGTTTATATTATTTTTCTTCTGGTATTACATTGTGTTTCAGGTTTCAAAAAGTAAAGACAATTACTCATCCCCTTCTCCTTTGATTGCGGTATTCATCCTACACATGCCAACGATATTTAGAGTTAGTTTCGATTCCCCTGTTACTTTTGTTCTGACGATTTTGTATGTACATAGTGTATTGTTTATACTGCTTTGATAATGCACACTGAAAGATTGCATTTGTGCCTTCGCAAAAATGCTCTTGGAGATCACTGCGTCGTATGATTGGAATACATTGTGCATGTAATTGTCACAGTTAGGACTTAAGACGAGTGTCGAGCTTCCTTAGGCTCTTCAGGCTCAATCGTCCAGAGAGGAGGTTGTGAATCGAATACTCATGTTCTAGAACTCAGTTGATGCTGGAAGTTCATGTGTGATTTTGTCTGTTGTAAAGAGCATTATACATGCACATGTGAATACATATACCATCAATTGCCTACCATGTGGTTTATATTGCCCCTATTATGGGTTTTTCCATTTTTTTCATTGACGAACTACTTGAACAATAACATGTGTTTCTTGATTAGTTAAGATGATTAAATGTTCTCTACATTCTCCCGATAGGGCACTGTAAAGCGTGCGAAATGATCTAGGCAGTAGCGGACGCAGGAATTTTAGAATGGGTGTTCGAAGTTATACAAAAAATTTTCAGTACAAAATATAAAGATCTACAGTAGCAATAGTTAACATACAATTATTTGTACTAGGGATAATATATCAAATAATATAAATAAATTACAAACCAATTGCAAAAGTTCACAAATTAACTCGGCGATGCTTCATGCCTTTTGTTGTTTTGAGTTTGAAGCAAAACATTCCTCAATTGATGCTTTAAGTTTAATGAATAAATTGTATTTCTCTTGAGCTTCATTGTGGGCACTAGTAATTGCTCCAACATGTTTGTCAAACCTATTTTCATGGTTCCAATTTCTAAATCCTCCATTCACAAAACTATCTCCACTAGCACAATTAGTTTTATCCTTGAACAGATAACAATCGAAGCAGAAAGCGGCATCTCGTTCCACACTATACTCAAGCCAATTATATTGGTCAAATCAACTAGCCAAGAAGCTACGCATACCTCTAATATTTCTTTTTGGAAAATCATGCGGCCGCAGAGGGCAAAGGCGTGGTCGCATGGTTCGGTCGGCCGGTCGTGTGGCGCGGAGCCGGCGGAGCGGATGGCCGAAGGCGCGGTCGTCGGTCGTGCGGTGTGGAGCCAGAGCCAGAGGTGACGTGGTCTGCGGAGGGCCAAAGGCCGGAGGCGTGATCGCCGGTCGTGCGGCGCACCGACGCAGAGCCGGACTGCTAGAGCCCAGATCCACCCTCCAGGCGGTGTCCCAGACTCGCGGTGCCGGCAGAGTGCCGGAGCGGCCGGACGGCCGAAGGGCGGAGTGGAAGGCCGAAGCGGAGAGTTGGAGCCCAGATGGTGGTCACGTGGCGCCAGAGGCCGGAGGTGCGGACCGCGCAGTCGACGTAGGGTCGCAGACTGTTGTCTGCCTGCTCAGGCAACTTGGCGAGGGTTAGGGATTGGGCAGGATGGGGATCGGATGGACCGGGCCATCGGGGAGATGGGGACGCCATTTCTGTTGCGCGAATTAATCGGCTGTGCCGTAGGCCACGGTCCGTTTCCGGTCGGGCCGACTGGCTAAATAGTGATGGACTGGAGGCTAGAAATAGTTATTTTGGTCCAATTAAATATATGTATATATATTATACCTTATATATACTAGATTTTTTGTCAAAATATTTGGGTGTTCAGCTGAATACCCATGACCAACATTAGATCCGCCAGTGGATCTAGGGCACAAGGAACTCCTATCTATGGTTCTTCAAGCACATGTTACCTAGTACCCACAGGACAAACTACAGGCCTGTTCTTTTTAACTTCTAAAAGCTGCTTTTTGGTTTTTCTACAGTAACTAACTTTTAAATAGAGTATCTTTTCAAAATAGAGTCTACTAGTTAATTATAATATATATTGTACCGACTTCATTTATATCGGCAAAAACCGCACGTGAGTTTCTATTACTCTGTAATCTCTGACACGAACAGTCCAAAAGCCAAAAGCCACAGCTAAAAGCTATAAGCTTCAACAAAAAAAAAATAGGCCCTACTGCAAGGCAGTGGACAGCTTTGCTCTGCATTGCTTGTCTTTTGGAGGAGCATCTATCTCTGAAGCCGTACAATGCACTATGCATCGAACTGTTCCGGACTGATGTTTTACTCAAAAATTAGTGGTGCTTGTATAGAGGATTTTGCCCTGTTTTGTATACTTGGACTCTATATTTCTTGCTCGCCTTTGATATTACTAACTGAAAAATGGTTAGGCTTCTCACATTTCCAGACCTTGGAATGCGCTGCTGATGACTTGGACACTATATTTCTTGCTCGCCCTTGATATTACTAACCGAAAAATGGTTAGGCTTCTCACATTTCCAGACCTTGGAATGGATCTCCTTAGATATGTGCTTTACACAAAACATTGTACGACCGTTGGATACACGCCACGCGACAACTGGGGGTGGGGCCCGGATCGATCCAACGCCATGGTGCCACACTTCTATCTAGCTGCTCAGCCCCTCCACTTGGTTGTGGCAGGAAACCAAGTGCTTGCAGAGGCAGAGGCAGATTCCTCCCCTGGCGCGAGGAGCTACACACACCACCGGCCGCGCCGGACATGTCCCGCCAACTGTGCCCCGGCTGCCAGCCGTACTCGGGGCTGGAGCGGAGCATCGGGGACCGGGCCTGCTCGGGAAGCCTCGACCCTGGCGACGCACTCCACCTGTTCGACGAATTGCTCCCGCAAGCCAGGCTAGCGTCGGTCTACGCCTTCAACCATATCCTCACCGCCGTCTGTCGTGTCCCGGCCTCCTCCTCCAACGTGTGCGCTGGCCCCGCTCTCGCCGTCTCCATATTCAACCGCATGGCCCGAGCCGGCGCCAACAAGGTGCCACCCAACATATGCACCTACGGCATGATCATCGGCTGTTGCTGCCACGCGGGCCGCTTGGACCTCGGTTTTGCCGCCTTCGGCCACGTCATCAAGTCGGGATGCAGGGTGAACGCCAAGCGGAGGCACTAACATCTGGTCACTAGCGCGGCCGGAGCCTCTAGTGGCCGGACGATTCACGCGGGGTCTCGCCAAGATGGTTCCCGGGGGCGTCGCGGATCCTCGCGCTGCGGTGTCTACCCTAGGCGTTCCGTTGGGCCTCGCGGTACGAACCCTTGGTGCCAAGCTCAATACGCCGGGCCATATCCTAGTCGTCGCGAATGGTGATGATGGCCCGCGGTCTGGGAGCTTCATGCACAGGAAGCCGTGATGGGGCACCGCTCCAAAGGAGTTGAGGATTGGACGTCCCAGAATGGCATTGTAGGGGTACAGGATATCGACGACGTCGAAGGTGGCGTCTTCGTTCCGTACATTGTTGTCCTGGCCGAAGGAGACCTGCAGGCATATCTGGCCTAGCGCCCGCAGGGGCTGACCTCCAAAGCCCTGCAGGGGGATTCCCGAGGGGCCCAGATGGCTTCAGGGGATCCCCATCTGGTCAAAGGCTGCTGCGAACAGGATATTTGCGGAGCTGCCGCCGTCGATCAGGACGCGCCCCACGTCGCACCCCGCAATAGCAACCCGGGCGACGAGGGAATCTTGATGGGGAACTCCACACCCTGAGCATCGGCAGGTGTGAAGGTGACCTCGTGTCGTGCCTAGTCCGGGGGTGCCTGCGCTGGGTATGCCACCACGTGGTGTAGCCTTCTTGTGTAGGCCTTCCGCTGCTGCGCGGAGGCAAACTCCACCGAGGAGCCCCCGGAGATGACATTGATGACCCTGCGTTGGGCTCCCTCCAGGGCTTGCAGCTGCAAGAGGCCTTCCCGGGGTTGTTGTACATGAGCCTGAATCCACAGAAGGCCCTCCTGGGGCTGCAGCCCCCGATCCTGGGGCTGCGTGGGGGCTTCCCAAGGCTGCTGAACGTGGGCCACGACGGGTGGACGTGCTTCCGGGTTCCTATCCCTAATGACGCTTTGCCGGAGTGCCGCGAAAGAGATGCATGCCCGCGTGTCATGGGTACCACGGCCGTGGACCTCGCACCACTGCCCGTGGTGCTGGTCTTTGTATTCTCCGCGGCCTCTATCGTCGCGACCCCGGCCGCGGCCCTGTCCTCGCCCCCGACGTCCTTTATCGCCGCGGCCGACGGGGGCATTGTCTTCGGAGCCGCCCTCGATGTCAAAGACGTATCGGGGCCTCCGCGACCTCTGCTGGCCGCGTTTGGACTTGTCGGCGGAGGGCTCCTTGTGCTGGACGTCCTTGCGCTCGGAGGCATCCTTCGACGGCTCCTGCTTGCGCTTGCCTTTCGAGGAGCCGTCTTTCAGCGGATCTTCGCTCTTCGTCGGGCCTTCCTCCTGATTGGTGTCGGAGTCGCCACCTTGTCTCCGACGCGCGTCCTCTTCCGCCCTGGCGTATTCCTCCATTTTGTCGAAAAGCTTCGCCACTGTCTTGATTGGCTTTTGCGCGTTGTATTCGGCCATCGGGCCGGGGCGAAGGCTCTGTATGGCTGCATTGATGATGGTTGTTTCGTTAACGTCCTTGACTTGGCAGTGTACCTTCGTAAAGCGTTTGAAGTAATCCCGAAGCTTCTCCGAAGGTTTTTGCTTCACTGCGAAGAGCTGATCTGCGTCGACTCGCTCGACGTAGTTCCCCTGGAAGTTGTTATAGAGGCGGTCGCGGACCTGCTCCCACGCGTAGATGGAGTTTGGCTCTATGGTAAAAAACCAAGAAAGCACCACTCCCTGCAACGCGATGGCGGTTTCGTACACGCGCACGAACTCTCGCGGGTCCGTGTCGCCCTTGTACGATTCGATAGCGCTGGGGAACTTGAAATCTTCCGGCCACGCCGCCTGCTGCAGGCCCGCGGAGACTGGAGACTCCGGATCCACACGTCGTAGCGGGACGCGGCTGGATGTGGGGGCGTCACAGCTGTCCGCCCTCTCCGGCGTGGGTTCCAATGCGACCACTGGTGGGGTCTGTTGGCTCCGGGCCTCTTGCATGTCACGCCGCACGGCCCTGCGGAGATCCGTTAGCTCTTGTTGGAACGCGTTGAGGGCCGTCAGCAGGGCGTTTTCCGCTGCAGACGCGGGTGGGACTGCCAGCGCGCCTGGCGGTGCAGTCGGAGCGGTGGCAACCACGTCCTGCGTTCCCGGACTGCCCGCCGCGCTGGTGTGAAGGGCTCCGGAACCGGTGACGAAGCCCGCGTTACCACCAGAACCGCTCGTCGTTCCTGCGACGCGTGGGGTGGTTTCGACGGTCGTCGCGGCGATGGTGGCAGGGTTGGCCATCGCGGCAGTGGTAGCGGGGTCGGTTGCCACGGTGATGATGGCGGGGTCGGTCATCGCGGCAATGGTGGCAGGGTCGGTCGTCGCGACAATGGTGGCAGGGTTGGTTGTCGTGGCGATGACGGCGGGGTCGGACGTCGCGTCGTGAACGCCGGTGCCAGCGGCCGCCACGCTCGCATCGCCATCCATGCCTGCAACCACCGACGCCGAGGCCCGGGTACCGACGCGATGCTTCGTCGCATCCGCCTTCTTCTTTGCCGCCGCCGATGAAGCTTTCTTCGGTGCCATCCTCCTCCGGATCTTGCGGCTTACTCCTATACTCCCCACGGATGGCGCCAACTGTTGTGGCTACGGACCAGACAGAAAGAGAGTATGGTAGTGGAGAGTTAGGTGAGTAATGGCTTAGGGTTTCTCCCCATGGCCTGTGCTGTATATATATATCCACATGGGGAGTGCTTTTACAATTATACCCTTACATCCGAGTATTCCCTACAATGGCACTTATGTCATTATACATGTCCCATTCTGGGCCTTACATTCCTCTAACAGGCCTGCTGGGTTTAGGTGGGGGCCACCCCTACGACATCACCCAAAAACCATAAACCGCAGCCACAAAGAACAGGTCCTATAGTTTATGCTTTTTGGCTTATGGTTTATAAATTCTAGCTGTTCGCGAGAGAAATTACGGAGAGAGATACTCGCATGCGATTTTAGCTGATACAGATGAAATCAATATAATATTTATTATAATTGACCTTTAGACTCCGTTTTAAAAATACACTGTTTTTAAAAAGTTATCGTAGCTTTGTATATAAACCAAAAGGCACAAAGCGCAATCCAACCAGCCTTTGTAGTCTTCGCCCGCTTTTGGTATAAACAAATACAAAAAGATCACGCATCTGGAATTCTAGGCCTTGGGATATAACTGCAGATGAACGACAGTTATGGGTCTTGTTACATCTGTGCTTACTATTGACATGCGTGGTAAAGTTATCAGAGCATTACAAAATGTTCTCTAGAGCCTGCATTTTGCTGTAGCTAAAATAGCCTGGGCTCCTATTGACCCATAAAGTAAAGGGGGATTTGCTCATGTGCCCCAAAGTTTAATGTCGTTTGCTCATTTGCCCCATGATATCTCACTGCCCTGGACCCGCATATCAGTGAGATATCATGGGGCAAATGAGCAAACGCCATTGAACTTTGGGGCAAGGGAGCAATTTTTCCTAAAGTAAAATAACAACACATCTCATCTCAAAAATAACAGAGCCAAGTCAGTCTCGAAGAGAATCAAATTTTTTTTAGGCACGAAGGAAGACACGCACTTTCATACACCCTAGAAATATGCCCCAAGTGACATATACATGAGTGCATTAGTGTGTTCATTGGAATACATCTAGCTAATGCAAATAACGAAACCTCACAAAAACATGAGCACATATTTTGACCATGAGCATCCATATAGATCAAATTGATGATTTACCCTGAGTTTGATAGAAATAATAAGTAATGTCTCTCAACCAAATTACTAAAAGACTTGCCAGTCAGAGCGGTGACAACAGTGCGGATATTGATTCTGTGTATTCGCGGACCAAGTTTTGGGCCCTTTTTTTTCAGATCCTAAAAACTGCTTTTCGGCTTTTCTACAGTAACTAGCTTTTAAACGGAGTATCTTTTCAAGATAGAGTCTACTAGTTAATTGCAGTATAACTGTACCGACTTCATTTATATCGACAAAACCATATGTGAGTTCCTATTATTCTATAATTTTGTGTACAAACAACTTAAAAGCTATAAATCACAGCTTAAAAAAAACAAGCCCTTTATGTGTTTTCCCCTCCCTCCTACCGTTTCACCCCTCATCGTCATCTCCACCCAGCTATCGACGGGGTGCATTCGGTTCGATCCCTCTCCTCTCCCGATCATGGGATGCATTCCATGCCGACCGATCGAAGCCTCCTGCGCAACTAGGGTTCATCTCCCTGCCATGGCAGAGGCGGAACCCTCCTCTGCCGCGAGGAGCTGCAGCTCCCACCGCTGAAAGCGTTAAGCCCCGTGTGGGACTCCGGCCGTGTCCCGTGGGCTCTCCGCCGCGCCTGACATGTCCCGCTGGCTGCGCCCCGGGAGCCACCCGTGCCCGGAGCTGGAGCGGATCATCGGGGACCGCGCCCGCTCGGGAAGCCTCGTCCCCGGCGACGCACTCCAGCTATTCGACGAATTGCTCCCGCAAGCCAGGCCCGCGTCGATCTATGCCTTCAACCACCTCCTCACCGCCGTCTCTCGCGCCCCGGCCTCCTCCTCCGGCGTGTGCGCTGGCCCCGCGCTTGCCGTCTCCCTCTTCAACCGCATGGCCCGAGCCGGCGCCAACAAGGTGCCACCCGACATATGCACCTACGGCATCATCATCGGCTGTTGCTGCCACGCGGGCCGCTTGGACCTCGGTTTCGCCGCGTTCGGCCACGTCATCAAGTCGGGATGCAGCGTGGACGCCATCGCCTTCAATGAACTTCTCAAGGGCCTCTGTGCCAAGAAGAGGACGGACGAGGCCATGGACATAGTGGTCCGCAGAATGACCGAGCTCGGCTGCACGCCCGATGTCGTCTCCTACAACACTCTTCTCAAGGGGCTCTGCGACGAGAATAGGAGCCAAGAGGCTCTAGAGCTGCTACGCATGATGGTTCAAGATGGAGGCGGCTGCCCACCTAATGTGGTGTCATACAACACCGTCATCAGTGGCTATTCTAAAGAGGGTGAGGTGGACAAAGCTTACAGCCTATTCCGTGAAATGCTGGATCGGGGGATTTCACCAGATGTTGTGACTTACAGCTCAATCATTGATGGCCTGTGCAAAGCTCAGGCAATGGACAAGGCCGAGATGTTCCTTAACAGGATGATTAAAGATGGTGTTATGCCGAACTGCACTACATATACTATTCTTGTGCATGGATATGGCTCTTCGGGACAGTTGGCAGAAGTGGTTAGAATTTTCAAGAAAATGTCCATAGATGGTCTTGAACCAAATGCTGTTACCTATACCTCGCTGATAGACTATCTTTGCAAGAACAGAAGATGCGCAGAAGCAAGAAAGATTTTTGACTCTATGGTCAAAAACGGTCCAAAACCTGTTGTCAATACCTACAACATTCTGCTTCATGGGTGCGCAACCATAGGAGCTCTTGTTGATATGCATGATCTCCTAGAGTTGATGGTACAGAATGGTATTCCACCGGATCGTTATGCCTTCAACATATTGATATGTGCATATGGTAAATATGAAATGGTTGATGAGGCAATGCTTATATTTCACAAAATGCGGCAGCAAGGATTGAGCCCTGATATAGTCACCTATGGAACGGTAATAGATGGACTTTGCAGGGTAGGCAGAGTGGATGATGCTATGTTTCAATTTAATCAGATGATTGGTGAAGGATTAACTCCTAATATCATAGTTTTTAGCACCCTAATTAATGGTCTCTGTACCTCTGACAAATGGGAGAAGGCTGAGGAATTAGCTTTTGCAATGATTAATAGAGGCATCCATCCTGATGCCTGGTTCTTCAGCACAATAATGGGCAACCTATGCAAGGATGGAAGGCTTATAGAAGCCCAAATAATCTTTGACTTGATGGTACATGTCGGTGTGATGCCTGATGTTGTTTCATATAGTACAATGATAGATGGATACTGCTTAGATGGTAAGATGGATGAAGCGATGAAATTACTTGATGGCATGGTCTTGATTGGCTTGAAACCTAATGCATTTACCTATAGTAGTTTGCTTGATGGCTATTGTAAAGAGGGTAGGACAGAGGATGCATTAGCTCTTTTCAGAGATATGTTGAGCAAGGGAATTAATCGTGGTGCTATCACTTATAGCATAATACTGGATGGTTTATTTAAGAGTGGGAGAACAGCTGCTGCAAAGGAGCTCTATCTCGAGATGATCAAAAGTGGAACACCATTGGAAATTAGCACGTACAACATAATTCTGGCAGGGCTTTGTCGAAACAATTATGTTGATGAAGCATTCAGAATGTTTCAGAACTTATGTTCCATGAATATTCAACTTGTGGTTAGGACATTTAATATTATGATTGATGCATTGTTCAAAGGTGGCAGAAAGGATGAAGCCATGGATTTGTTTGGTGCTATCTCATTGAATGGTTTAGTGCCGGATGTTGTGACCTACAGCTTGGTGATAGGAAATCTCATAGAAGAAGGGTTGCTAGAAGAATCAGATGATCTGTTTTTAGGCATGGAGAAGATTGGCTGTGCACCAGACTCCCGTATGCTAAATTCTATAGTTAGGAGGTTATTGCGGAGAGGTGACATATGCAGGGCTGGGACTTACCTCTCCAAAATTGATAAGAAGAATTTCTCCCTTGAAGCTTCTACTGCTTCCTTGCTGATAGCACTTTTCTCAAAGCAGAAATATCAGCAACGTGTGGAGTCAGTGCCTGAAAAATACTATTTTCTTATGGAAGCCAGCAATTGATGAACCATTTCCCAGCAATGGTTTTGGCTTAATAATAACAGCCACTCCTTAAAAAAAGAGTGTTAATTAAGGTCTGGGCATATCCTCCGTAAGAAATGTGTAAATATGCTTGTCCTTTTTTATATGCTTGGTCATAATTTCTTGCAGTAATATCGTATTTGGATTGCAGAGGGGCTATCATTATCTTACAACTTATTTTCTTGTGATTATCTTGCAACTTATTTTCTTATGTTGTCTAAGAGTAACCGAGAACATTCATATACATGGCAGATCTCCTCTTCTTCCATGCAACCAAGAACAATACAGGGCTCGTTTCCCGGAACGAGGAAGTGGTGGCCGCCATGGGATCCAAGGTCGCAGCTGAACTGTGTACAAACCTTGGTGAATGCTGCAACGTCAAGTAAAAAGGTAGGATCAGCACTTACTGCTTGTAATGGCATGCAAACCAAAGCTGTCCGGAAGAAAATCCATGATGAATGCATGAATTGGAACCTCATCTGGGTCAGCCTAAATAAAGTTGCTGTACTAGAGCCTCATGAGTTATTAGGTGGAGTCTATTGGAGATCACACCAGAGGCATAAGAAGGGCCAAGAGATGCCGGTCTCTTGAGAGCTCTTACCAGGTGGACACAGTGGCATGCCACCTGCCTGTCCTGAAGGAACTGCTCCCTACCGGCATCTGTTTTTTGTTGTTCTTTTCAGGCATATGTGGAGCAGAAGTTGCTCTGCGTCGCCTGGGAGGCTGGGAATACACATGAAGGTGCTGGGTTGTGCTGAGATCTCCAAAAAAACTCGAGATATCCTGAGGAGCTGGTGGGAACAATCAGGGCAAACTGGAGATGATTGAGATTGGCGACGTGCAGCAGGTCACCAGCGACGAGCTTGGTGGGAACAATCAGGGGAAACTGGAGATGTTGGTGGAAGCCCTTCCAACAACATTGCTAGCGGCAATCGGTACCACCGTGTAGGGTTGGAGCAGTCTGGCAGGTTCTGTCATTGTTCTCACATATTGGATTTTAGGTCAGGCAAATCATGAGAAGGATGTACCAGCGGATCTTCTGAAAAAGTTTCAGACTTGGAATGACCCTTGCTTGCCATATGAGAATTTTGGAATAAAACAGTGCCATAATGGCATGATGACCTGAGTGGCTGAGTGGTGGTGTTTTGTATATCATGTTGTGCAGAACAAACTCCTGAATTTGGCTCTTCTGATACATTTCAACAGCAATATTGTGTACATTGGTACACAACGGGATAACTACCGCTAAGATGAGGCCAATCGACATGGCTTGAGGAGAAAGCGCTAAGACAATGAAAGCAATTGGTAGGAGGAGAGACTTGAGATACTTAGAAGTTAATGCATCTTTTTGTGCTTGAGAATAATGATTACAATAGGTTTTTTTATATAGATGGCTCTAACAATTATGAATAAGATCAATCTAAATAATCTCTCTCTCCTAACAATTATGGATAAGATTCATTAAAATAATATCTTTCCTAACTAATAAATATGATACCAAACAACTAATCCTTATCTTAGAAAATTAATTAAATTATTTACGAAATAGATAACTTAGTAAAGAAGACGCATTTCTCCTTGTAGGCCTGCTGCTATAGCACTCGCGAGTACTGTTCAAGCATAATAATTTCTGCATATAACAGCTTCTCCCCTCCTTCACGCACAGCTATGGTGGTGCCCCTGGCAGCTATCCTTGGTAGCCCCACTGTGACAAACGGCCGCGACGTCTTGCGCTAGTGCGTAGCAGGTAGGTGGTGGTGGTTGATAGCGAAGGCACAAAAACCTTTAATACTTTCTGATGTTGACGAAGATGCCACTGACGAAGACAATGAGTGCAAGGTAGTGTTGTTGCCCTTTGCACGACCAGATGAAATGGATGGGTGAGGGATATGACGACATCGCAACTTCCCACGTGTCACCCGCCGTGTTTTGCACCTTCAATAGCATGGCAATGGTCGGTGGTTTGAAGAACACGACTATGGTATAGTGGCAGCATTCTTTCTCGGCGAAGGTATCATGTCCCACGATGTCGCTGGCACCGGAGACAACGGCCGCGGTGCATCCATTGTAGTAGCATATCTTACCTCCTCCTCGATTGTTGCACTTATCCTACTACAACCTTGTAAGGATCTAGTCATATGCAATCCATACAGACTTGATATCATGACAACAGAAACCATGGAAGATTGTCTGATACCAAATGTTATGTACGTTAGTACACAACAGAATAACTACCGCTAGACGAGGCCAAACAGCATGGCTTGAGGAGAAAAGGCTAAAAGAATGAGGACGCTTCATGCTACTTAGAAGTTGATTCATTATTTCATGCTTAAGAATAATGATTATAATATGTCTCTTTATATAGAGCTCTTCTAACAATTATAGATAAGATCAATCTAAATAATATCTTTCTAAACTAATAAATACGGTGCCTAACAACTAATCCTTACATTAGAAAATTAATCAAACTATTTAAACAATAGATAATTTGGTAGAGGAGAAGCACCCCTCTCGCAGGCCTCCTGCTACACTACAGCACCTACAACTACTGTTCGCGCAATAATCTCTGCGCATAGCAAGTGCAGCGCCACCTACAGAACAGGCTCTACAGCAAAGCAGTGAATAGCTTTGCTCTTTGTCTTCCTTTTCTTTTGGAGCTTCTGGCCTTGTGCCTCTCAAGTAGTTCAATGCAATATGCATGAGTGTTGCCCTAGATTACACGCATGAAATAGTGGAGCCTGTATAGCTTTGGTCCAGTTTTGTACATGTGCTTCAGAAAAATATTGATTTGACCAGCATGTCTTGTTGTGTAGTTACTCTACTTGCTATTCTTATAGGCTAAGCCTGCTTTATCCGGCTTTTGGATCTGATTTTTTATTTTTGCTATAGTATTTAACTTTCAAACGAAGTATATTTTAAAACAGGGTCTAAACATTAATTATAGTACACATTGAAAGCCCATCATCTGTATCAGCCAAAATCACATACGAGTATCTCTTTTCGTAATTTTTGTCATAAACAGCTAAAATTCAAAAATTTCAGCCAAAAATCATAAACCACAGCCACCAAGAACAGGCCCTATAATTTATGCTTTTTAGCTTATCGTTTATAAATTCTAGCTGTTTGCGAGAGAAATTACGGAGAGAAATACTCACATGTAATTTTAGCTGATACAGATGAAGTCAGTATAATGTGTATTATAATTGACCTTTAGACTCCGTTTTAAAAATACACTGTTTTTAAAAGTTATTGTAGCTCTGTATATAAACCAAAAAGCACAAAGCGCAATCAAACCAGCCTTTGTAGTCTTCGCCCGCTTTTGGGATAAATAAATGCAAAAAGGTCACGCATCTGGAATTCCAGGCCTTGGGATATAGCTGCAGATGAACGGCAGTTATAGGTCTTGTTATATCTGTAGTTACTATTGACATGTGTTCTAAAGTTATTAGAGCATTACAAAATGTTCTCTACTGTCTGCATTCTGCTGTAGCTGAAACAGCCTGGGCTCCTATTAACCCATAAAGTAAAATAACAACACATCTCATCTCAAAAATAACAGAGCCAGAGATAAGTCTCAGAGAAACAAATTTTTTTTTGGGCACAAAGGAAGACACACGCACTCTCATACACCCTAGAAATATGCCCCAACTGACAAATACATGAGTGCATTATTGTGTTAACTGGAATACATCTAGCTAGTGCAAATAACGAAACCTCACAAAATGTGAGCACATATTTTGACCATGAGCATCCATATAGATCAAATTGATGATTTACCCTGAGTATGATAAAAATAATAAGTAATGTCTCTCTGTTATATGGGTCCATACCAAATTAGTAAAGGACTTGCCAGTTAGAGAGATGACAACAACGTGCACATTGATTCTGTGTATTCGCGGACCAAGTTTTATGTGTTTTCCCCTTGTTTGCCTCAAGAGTCCTTCAGTACCCCCTCTCCCTCCCTCATCCCGTTTCACCCCTCGTAGTCATCTCCACCCACCTATCGACGGGATGCATTCTGTTCGATTCGTCTCCTCTCCCGATCAAGGGTTGCATTCCATGGCGACCGATCGAAGCCTCCTGCGCAACCAGGGTTCATATCCCTGCCATGGCAGAGGCGGAACCCTCCTCTGCCGCGAGGAGCTGCAGCTCCCACCGCTGAAAGTGTTAAGCCCCGTGTGGGACTCCAGCCGTGTCCCGTGGGCTCTCCGCCGCGCCGGACATGTCCCGCTGGCTGCGCCCCGGGCGCCACCCGTGCTCGGAGCTGGAGCGGACCATCGGGGACCGCGCCCGCTCGGGAAGCCTCGGCCCCGGCGACGCACTCCAGCTATTCGACGAATTGCTCCCGCAAGCCAGGCCCGCGTCGGTCTACGCCTTCAACCACCTCCTCACCGCCGTCTCTCGCGCCCCGGCCTCCTCCTCCTCCAGCGTGTGCTATGGCCCCGCGCTTGCCGTCTCCCTCTTCAACCGCATGGCCCGAGCCGGCGCCAACAAGGTGACACCCGACATATGCACCTACGGCATCCTCATCGGCTGTTGCTGCCGCGCGGGCCGCCTGGACCTGGGTTTCGCCGCCTTCGGCCACGTCATTAAGTCGGGATGAAGGGTGAACGCCATCGCCTTCAATCAACTTCTCAAGGGCCTCTGTGCCAAGAAGAGGACGGGCGAGGCCATGGACGTACTGGTCCACAGAATGCCCGAGCTCGGCTGCACGCCCGATCTCTTCTCCTACAACACTCTTCTTAAGGGGCTCTGCGACGAGAAGAAATGTCAAGAGGCGCTCGAACTAATCCACGTGATGGTTCAAGATGGTAGCGGCTGCCCACCTGATGTGGTATCGTATAACACCGTCATCAGTGGTTATTCTAAAGAGGGTGAGGGGGACAAAGCTTACGGCCTATTTCGTGAAATGATCGATCAGGGTATTTCACCAGATGTTGTGACTTACAACTCAATCATTGATAGCATGTGCAAAGCTCAGGCAATGGACAAGGCCAAAATGTTCCTTAACAGGATGTTTAAAGATGATGTTATGCCGGACTGCACCACATATAATATTCTTTTGTATGGGTATTGCTCTTCGGGACAGTTGGCAGAGGTGGTTAGAATTTTCAAGAAAATGTCCAGAGATGGTCCTGAACCAGATGTTGTTACTTATAACTTGCTGATGGACTATCATTGCAAGAACGGAAGATACGCAGAAGCAAGAAAGATTTTTGACGCTATGGTCGAGAAAGGCCTGAAACCTGATGTTACTACCTACGGCATTCTGCTTCATGGGTACGCTACTGAAGGAGCGCTTGTTGATATGCATGCTCTCCTAGATTTGATGGCACAGAATGGTATTCCACTTAATCATCATATCTTCAACATATTGATATGTGCATATGGAAAATATGAAACGGTGGATAAGGCAATTCATATATTTAACAAAATGCGGCAGCAAGGACTGGGCCCTAACATAGTCTGCTATGCAACTGTAATAGATGCACTTTGCAGGGTAGGTAGAGTGGATGATGCTATGGTTCAATTTAATCAGATGATTGATGAAGGATTAACTCCTAATATCATAGTTTTTAACACCCTAGTTAATGGTCTGTGTACCTGTGACAAATGGGTGAAGGCTGAGGAATTAGCTTTTGAAATGATGAATAGAGGCATCCATCCCGACACTGTGTTCTTCAACACAATAATGGGCAATCTATGCAAGGATGGAAGGCTTATGGAAGCCAAAAAAATCTTTGACTTGATGGTACATATAGGTGTGATGCCTGATGTTGTTTCATATAGTATAATGATAGATGGATACTGCTTAGATGGTAAGATGGATGGAGCGAAGAAATTACTTGATGGCATGGTCTTGATTGGCTTGAAACCTAATGCAGTTACCTATAGTACTTTGCTTGATGGCTACTGTAAAGATGGTAGGACAGAGGATGCATCAGCTCTTTTCAGAGAAATGTTGGGCAAGGGAATTAATCCTAGTGCTATCACTTATAGAATAATACTGGATGGTTTATTTAAGACTGGGAGAACAGCTGCTGCAAAGGAGCTCTATCTCGAGATGATCAAAAGTGGAACACCATTGGAAATTAGCACGTACAACATAATTCTAGCAGGGCTTTGTCGAAACAATTATGTTGATGAAGCATTCAGAATGTTTCAGAACTTATGTTCCATGAATATTCAACTTGAGGTTAGGACATTTACTATTATGATTGATGCATTGTTCAAAGGTGGCAGAAAGGATGAAGCCATGGATTTGTTTGGTGCTATCTCATTGAATGGTTTAGTGCCGGATGTTGTGACCTATAGCTTGGTGATAGGAAATCTCATAGAAGAAGGGTTGCTAGAAGAATCGGATGATCTGTTTTTAGGAATGGAGAAGAGTGGCTGTGCACCAAACTCATGTATGCTAAATGCTATAGTTAGGAGGTTATTGCGGAGAGGTGATGTATGCAGGGCTGGGGCTTACCTCTCCAAAATTGACGAGAAGAACTTCTCACTCGAAGCATCCACTGCTTCCTTGCTAATATCACTTTTCTCAAATTGGAAATATCAGAAACATATGAAGGCACTACCTGAAAAGTATCATTTCCTTTCGGAAGCGAGCAATTGTTGAATCATTTCCAAGCAACGGTTTTGTGCTTGATAATATAGCCTGGAGTGGTGCTTAGTTATGGTATGAGCATATTCTCCATAAGCAAAGTGCAAATATCCTCCTCTTTTTTATTGTCTGGTTGTGCATAATGTCTTTTAGTAATATTTTGTTGAATTGCAGAGGAGCTAGTATTATCTGACAACTTATTCCTATACATGTCAGATTTCCTCTTCGTCGAATGCAACCGAGAACAATACAAGGCGCCTTTCCCTGTACGCAACAATCCGGAGATCGCAGGCGCCCAGGCGGACGCAGCAAGCACGGCAGCACCGACCGTGCCGGATGGACTACAGTCGAACGTGGGTGCTGCCAGCCACGCCGAACAAAACTAGTAGAATACTTGATAAGCTATTAGAGATAGACTTCCTTTTGAGTTCGGATTGAATACTAGAAGCTGATTGTTAGGGTGTCAACCCATATATGGGGGAGACCGCAGCGTTTGAAAGAAATCAAGAAAGAGATATTTCCTTCCCCTCAACCTCCGTCATTCCAATCTGGTCCATAACATGACCTGAGTGGTGGTGGTGTTTTGTATATCATGTAGTGCAGAACAAACTCCTGCATTTGGTTCTTCAAATACATTACAACAGCAAGTGCAGTGCCACCTACAGATAGGCTCTACAGCAAAGCAGTGAATAGCTTTGCCCTTTTGTCTTCCTTTTCTTTTGGAGGAGCTTCTGGTCTTGTGCATCTGAAGCCGTTCGATGCAATATGCGTGAATGCTGGCTGGCGTAGATTACACGCATGAAACAGTGGAGCTTGTGTATCTTTGGTGCAGTTTTGTACATTGCTTGAGAAAGATACTGATTTGACCAGCATGTGTTGTGTGGTTACTCCACTTGCTCTCTCTAGTCTTGCTCGCTTTGGTATAAACAAATGCAAAAAGGTCATGCATCTGGAATGCCAGACCTTGGAATATACTGCAGACGAACGTCAGTGGTGGGTCTTGTTACATCTGTGTTTACTATTGACATGCGATATGAAGTTATCAAAGCGTTACAAAAAGTTTTCTACAGCTTGCATTCTGCTGTAGCTGAAATAGTCTGGGCTCCTATTGACCTATAAAGTAAAATAATAACACAACTCGTCTCAAAAAATAACAGTGCCATGTCAGTCGTCTCAAAGAATTAGATTTTTTTTAGAATACAAAGAAAGACACAATTAGATTTTTTTTTAATACAAAGAAAGACACACTTGCACATACACTCTAGATTTTTTTTAGAGTACAAAGAAAGACACACTTGCACATACACCCCACACGTATATGTCCTAACTCACACAAGAATGCGTCCACTGAAACATCTCTAACTAGAGCAGATGCTTAAATCTCACAAAACACGAGCACATGCTTTGACTACGGAGCACCCACGTCTGCCTCTACTTTTCCTACCTGAGACCTAGCCGGGGGAAAACCGGCGGGAAATCCTTCATTGATCCTTGGATGGAACTCACCAATCCAAGGAAACCGGTGCCTGCGCATAACATCAGAACCCACCAATAGCTCAATACCTCAGAGAGAATCAGGTGTGCCATTCAATTGTAATCAGATGTGCCATTTATTTGTTCTGACCTTCAATAGCAGCCCTTAGAACAAGAGGTTCAAGCATCCAGATTCCATATACAATTACAGAACAAAAATAGCTGTTGTCGTTACATGGGGGTTGCGAAGTCGAGAAAGAGAGAGAAGAACGTTGAGCAGTACAGCCTTCCCCGATAAAATCCCCTAGATTATTTGTCAATAAACATAATCTATTCACCCTAGTTAATGTGGCAACTATTTAGCGTTGAACATCAACATGGCAATCAATCTGTAGTTAAAAGAGTTCTCCAGCCACGCAATGATCCCTGTTCGTTCTCCTCTGCCACAAGACTAGAATCTAGTTCTAGCTTGTATAATTGAGCATGTGAGATGACTGGGATGGCTACTTGCTCTGGCCGTTAGCGCTAATGCAGCCTTGCACAAGGCTTTGTGCAGCTTTCACTTGGTCCAGCATACTCTGGATCTCCACAATGGATTCAGAAGAAGCGGGATGAGATTCAAGTAACTTCACTCTTGCACCGGAGATCTGGGATCAAGTAGGAGAGCTTGCATCAGGAAAACTACTGGACTATCACAAGAATCTAATGAAGACTATAACTGGCGGATCTCCGCTAGATGACACCACCAATTCCAATAACTGATTCCAAAGAACTAATTGGAATCCTCAGTTCAACAGAGCTACTTAAGTACCTGCCAAAGGATCATTTCTCAATGAAGTTTATCCATGTCAAAATTCACATTTAAGTTTTGGAGGAAAGTCAGTCTATGAAAGCCATACCCAGTAACACCTGTCAGCCTTCGATAATCCTCACGTCAATGCATCTGTCCTGCAGCCTGAAGAGAATGAAATTTAGATCTACTCACAACTTAAGATTTTCTGATATGCATAAGCAGAACCAGGCAACAAGGGAAATAAGAAATATGATAAAAGATCAACACCCAATCAAGAAAATTGGTCAACATCAACACAACAGCAGAGAACAACTCGGCAACTAATGCAAGCAAACAATAATAAATGAATAGTGTTGCACCATCCCATCCATATTATAGAATGAACAAAAGTGCCACATAAGTGATGGCTATAACAATGAATGTGGATCACCATAACATACAATAAAATTGGGGGCTGGAGGGTGATGGGCATATTTCAACAGTCCTGTATATAGTGTCAAGTTTATGATGAAAACATATTAGGTGAGGGCCATTTGTAAAAGAGGGATGCTAACGATTGAACATGTAACTCAATATAATTATAAACATTGGAATGTCCAGCTCTAATGACGCCTAATTTTTGCACATTACTATTCTCAGCTCTGAAGTGGCATAATTGCTTTGTACCCCTACTAGAGTAGGTATCAGTAGGCACATGGCCACGATAAGGACGGTGGGACAAATAATCTGCACCAGGACTAACTGTGGCGAGCCGTGTCATTACTATGGGGTAATAAAACTAGTCAACGGATTGGTACTTGTCATTTCGGTAAAACACCGCATTTAACAAGTAACAAGCCAATCAAAATAGTTGCAACAAAACAATAATTAGAGGCTAAAAGTACAATATCTATTACAAACCATATGTGACTTAAGATCAGACCACCTAATTGTTTCGCATTATTACCATACTTTTTGTTCAGTACAAAACTAAGTGCTACATCAAGGGAAGACACACATTTGCTTATGATATAGTACCCGTCTGTCCCAGTACAACAATCTAGAGACTGTCTACTCCTCCCAGCCGTTAGATATGGCCTCCACCTCGTCATCATCCGTGATCTCATATCTCGGGGTATCCTCATTATCAAGCCCACCCTATTCAAAGTCCAGATAATCCCCTGCTGAGTATGGCTCTGAAAGGGGGAGATTTAATAGCAAGAGTGAGTACAGCATACTCAGCAAGTTTATAAATAATGATGTAATTTTATCCATACTTTTGTCCAAGTTATACTTGATCCAGCTTCCAAAAGACACAATATAAGTTTTTAAAAAGTTGGCAATGTTTTTAACTTATGAAATTTCTATCAATTATTCTAGAACAAGAGAAAAACTAGTGTTTTCCCCGTAGACTCTTATCTAAGAGACTAGCATGAATTTATGATTTTAGTATTGCACAGACTTGTATCACTTTACCCATAATTATTCTGAATTCTTATGGACACTGGCCATTCGCATTTCCTTTGGTGCGACCCTAAATTCAGAATACAGAATGTTTTCTCGACTCTTATTACTATATCTCCATCCGACTATAAAGCTGTTGGTCGAGCAGTTCTGAATACTCGACACCACATACGCTAATATAAGCGACTTGGGACTACCGGTTTTTCCTACTGGTCCAAGCTCCTCTCCTAATTTATTACTTACCAAGCATGGAGATAGTAGTAAAAAAAAGGGGAGTAACCTGTTCCGCCCGTTCAACACGGGAGTATGGTTGATACTATTTTACGGTTCATTTCAGAATGAAGATTGTTTCCTAGTCCTTATATAATAACCATATGTAGAGGGTCTCACCTGATTCTGAATTCACAACCAGAGCACCCTCTACCCTCCTTTATTATTTTTTTTACTGTGCACTGCACCTCCAATGGCCCTATTCTCTTTCGATTCTTATCATGTTATCCATCCTTCTAATAAATTTCTTTTTTACTTTTAATGCAGCATCCAAAAATTTGGAAATAACCGTGTCAAAACAAAACATTTCATGAACCACAGCAAGCCTGACAACCTGCTTTACTTGGCTGACTGAGATGTAGTAACCTTAGTGGTTGTCTGGGCAGTCTCTTCCCCTAGAACCAACTCCCCTCCTACATTATTTTAAGCTAAAACTCCCTGTTTAATCTTGTTATAAATTTTGATGAAGCCATACCCTTATTATTTAAGTATTTTGGTCTTCTTAAATTTCTTTAACAGTTGCAGTGATGAGTATTATTTTCAAGGCATGTTTTGTTAATAATTGTCCTGAATGCTATACATTTTAACTGGTATATATATATATATATATATATATATATATATATATATATATATATATACCCGTTAAAATGTATAGCATTCAGGACAATTATTAACAAAACATGCCTTGAAAATGTATATATATATATATATATATATATATATATATATATATATATATATATATATATATATGACTTTACTATTTATTTCCTTTACTATTTATTCCTCTGTTGGACATTATTTTAAATGGAATTCATAATAACCTAGCCATTCGGCCTCATTTCTCAGCTCATGGCCCAGTCGACACCATGGTCATATTCCTCCGTCCGACGCCTCTCCTTCTCGCCTCCCTTCTCTTTTTTTTTCCTCTCGGCTTACTCCTGAATCCGCTCATCTCTCCTGTGGCGACTCTGCCAGCTCGGTCTTGCCGGCCATGGCGTCGCCAACTACAGACCCCCTTCGCGCCGCCTCTAGTTGGGCGTGCCTTGGAAGGCATTAATCCATAGCCCAAGGGCACACTAGATGGCCACCGCCAGACTACTATTCTAATGTGATGAATTAGTTTTGTTTCTTGTCTTAGCTCTACCGACAAGCCTTGCTATTAGCAATCTATTTAACAGAAAGTAGCAAGGGTTTTCAGAGCTTTACCTTAGTGGTGTTTGTTGGCTCACAAATAGGGATGGCTGCACTATCCTGTTTTGGCCGTGTTGGGATGATCTTGTGGGAGTACTTCCAAGTCGTGGTACTTGCCTGTGGTCCTCCTGTCTTATGGTCTCCTTACCTTCGTCTTCTGGCTATGGCGATGCTAAACGAAATGCTAGGGTTTAAATTGGATGGTGCGGCTTCTTGGTCATTGCAATGGTTGTATGGGATTGAATGGAGATGATGGTTTGTGCTACGTCTTCATGGTCTGTAGTGTCTCTATATGGGTTTTTCCTTTTTGGGTAGTGAGCTCAAGAGCTCACTGGTGTTTGGAGGTGGTGAATGCAGAGTGTGGCATTGTCTGCCTTTGATGGTTGAGGTGTTATGCCGTGTGGGAAGTTTTGGGCAGTGAGCTTTTGACTAAAAGCTCTCACTGCATGGCTTGTGGCAATGAGACGTAGTGCCCCTCTTCTACTTCCTTTCTTGTGAGTCTGGCTCATGGCAGTTTTGATTGGTCATGGGTGACAGGTGGCTTTGTGCATGCTTCTGGAGGAGTGAACTCTTCTAGGATGACTTCAACAGGTAAAAAGGTAAGAAGGTAAGTGTTGAATGCCGGATGATAAATATCTAAATACGCGAGATGGTGTCGATTGGCCCGGACAATCCTAGTATCTTTATGCGCATTTTTCCCAAGTGCAACAATTATAACCCATGATTTCTGACGGCAAACTTTGCTAGTCAATTTCATTTTAGTTTTATTGTCTTTTTGGTTAACTATTTGATACAGGTATTTGGCAGCTGTGATGATATAGAGTTTTTGATGTAGTTTTGATGTAATTTATATTCGTTGACTTTATTGTATGACATAAATGCTAAGTTGTAATATTGGGTGTAACTCTTATTCTTTTGTAAATTTGGAATTGAAATTATGTATGTGAATTTATTTGTGAGGATTGTTATTGTAACTGAGTCCTTTTTGTAAATCAGATTGTTGATTCTAAATTTCTAATATATTCTCATTTGATTTGTGCAAATGGAAATTTAATTTATTAATATTCTTATTGACATATTAATTATCTTCTTAATAGCATATTCTCATTTCAGTAATTACCTTCCCACATTCCCCAAGAATACAACCAACTTTGCTTGACGGTACAACAAGCCTAGTAGTCAAATGGCGTTTCTCAGAAGGTGCACTTACTTTACTATTAAGCAAAATGAGTGCCACAATGTAGGGGATATTGGATCAGCCGGAATCTGGATAAATACACAGGAGATAAAATTGTGAGGACTCATAATGAAGATTGGAATGAGAAGGGGATGGCAATTGGAACAGCCATCAGCATTTTACCTCCTTAGATGAAACAACAATCAACCTTTCTTCAGAAGCATCTGTCAACTTCATGCACCTGAATGCGAGCACCAGTCTGCCGCTCTACCTGCCGAACATTGGCTCCACTTTTCCCGATAACTGGGCCAATATGCTCAGAAGCGCATAGAATTTTAATAGAAAATTCATCTACTTCAGCAACAGGATACCACAATGGCCCGTTTCTGTATGGATCAAGAAACACTACTAGAAATGTGTTCATCAATGACGATTCACTCGTGACGTTTACTATTTTCGTCACAGAACTATCGCTTTCAATGACGAAACTTACAGTTTCGTCATTAGTCACAAGTGATGGGGTTTTGGCACGAAGAATAATGACGAAAACGAACGGAGCGTCATAAAACAACAAAACTAAATCGTCATAGATTTTTGGCTCGTGCACCACCTCGAGGACGTGGCGCCGTGGTCCCACCAGCGGGTCCGACCTCGATGATGTGGCGATGCGGTCCCACCAGCTGGTCCCAACCTTGATGACGTGGGCATGCGGTCCCACCAGCGGGTCCCAGCCTCAATGACGTGGCGCCGTGGTCCCACCAGCGGATCCCACCTCGATGACGTGGCCAGCGGGGTCCACCCGCGGGTCCCACCGTGATGACGTGGCGCCGTGGTCCCACAGGCGGGTCCCAATGCGGGACAGCTGCCTTCTCCCTCCCTTTTTTTGGCAAAAAAGTTCCTCCCAGCGGAGGTTCGAACCTGCGACTTGCCGCTAGGTAAGTTGGAGCGTTACCACTAGAGCACTCAACCGTTCGTGGTATAGGTAAGCATGTTTTTGTATTTGTTGTTTTAAAACATGATAATTGTCATTCTGTTTCATATGGCCCAAGCCCATGTACGTACGTAGTCCAACTCGCGAGTCGTGGCCGGAGGGCGGCGCGCTGCTGTTCTTGCCGCCGCCGCACGGCACGCCAGCACGTGCCCTGCCGCGAGGGCAAGGCCGCACCTCCGATCGTCCATCAGTCCGTCCGGCCTCCGGGGTTCAAGACCCGTCCCAAGTTTGCGATCGTCCCCGAGATAGTGAGACTGCAGGTCCGCAGCAGCAGCACACGTTCAGGCATCATCAATTCATCGGCGTATGTTCTTTTCTTTCTATCTTTTACGTCCATCGGATTAGAGCTAAGGCCTAATTGGTCGTACTCGTACACATCAGATCACAATCGTTGTTTTTCATAGCAAATTATCACAGCATACATAATTATTTATTGAATATAGATTTCAGTGTTTCAATATATGATGATCGAACTCTAGCTGTATACTTATATATAAATATATTTAAATTCCTATTATATATATACACTATATGTGTTTTGTCAGCTGACTGGTCCCCGCTATATATAATTCCTGGCTCCGCCACAGCTGAGCAGCAGCGCCGGCGAGCTGGGGCGGGCAGAGGTGCGCCGGGTAGCGGCGGCGCGCGTGGGACAGAGCTGCGGCGACGCGACTTACGCGGGCATAGTACAAGGTTTGAATTGATTTTTAATATTGTTACATATAATATGCATGTGTTTGATATGTTATTGAATTTTGTTGATTTTACTCTAATTTAAGGACTGAGAACAAGGTTTATTTTATTGTCAAAACAGATGGATAGAAGCTGGATTTTCGGGAGACAATTCACAGATGCATATGTGAAAGGAGTTGAAGAGTTCATGAAATTTGTTAGTGAAAGATACTCCGAAGACAGCCACATACTTTGTCCGTGCCGCAACTATCTTAATCAAAGTTTGTGGCCTCAGGATGATGTAAGTGACCATATACACATTTATGGAATGTCAGCTACATACACCAGGTGGATTCACCATGGGGAGTCGGCAGATACTGCAGTAGTTGACAATTTGGAGCAGGAGGTCGAAGGAGGTGATCATGACTTTGGGATACATGTGGATGTGGCCGATGATGATTATGATGAGGATCACGGAGTACCAGAGATGATAGGAGATCTGTATGCTGCGGCAGAGGCTGATGGAGAACAACCAAGGTTTGCAAGAGTCCTTGAAGATGCGAAGAAGTCACTTAGCCCGGGATCTAGCCATTCAAAATTCTCTTTTCTGGTGAGGATGTTGTATATCAAGTCTCGCTATCGAATCCCCAATACAGGATTTTCCACAATTATGAAGTTGCTGTCGTCAGGATACCCTCAGAGTGAGTTGCCAAAATCATATGATGAGGCCAAGAAATATCTTCGAGAATTGGGCCTTGGATTCGAAAACATCCATGTATGCAAGAACAATTGTGTGTTGTTTCGTAAGAGGTATGCTAAAGAGAATGTGTGCCCAGTATGCAAGGCGTTTAGATGGCAAGATGACACTGGGACCAAGCAGGTTCCACACAAGGTATTGAGGCATTTTCCACTTTTGCCAAGGTTGAAAAGAATTTTTGCTGCAAAGCGAACTTCTGAGGAAACACAATGGCACAAGAAAGTGAGGATGCCAGTCGACAATGTAATGAGCCATCCAGCTGATGGGGAAGCATGGAAGGAGTTCGACAGGAGGGAACCAACCTTTGCAGCTGATCCGAGGAACCTGAGGCTTGCCTTAGCCACCGATGGATTCAATCCATTTGGCAACATGAGTACCCAGTACAGTATGTGGCCAGTGCTTCTGACACCGCTGAATCTCCCACCATGGGAATGCGTGAATCCAGCAAACTGCTTTATGTCTTTACTCATCCCAGGTCCAAAATCTCCAGGAAAGGATTTTGATTTGTTACGAGCTTGGGTATTTAAATCAACATCTGCTTTATTTAAATTAGTAACAGTAGTAAGAAACTCATATGGTGTAAAAACTTTTTCCAAGCATCACTACCTTGAGTCTCAATATAAGGTTGCATACGATATTTTCAAAAATCAAAATCAGTACCATCTAGCATAGAGAGACGGTTCACATACCTCTCTGACACCATAGCAACCCGCCCTGATACCACTTGTAGGATCATTGATGGCAATTAGAGGGGAAGGGTGAATGATTGCAATCGTCAATGGAATTTTTTTATCTAGTGTCTTGTAACCTGTCCACAAAAATAGAAAACAAAAGACAACACAAATAATAATTTTCTTTCTCTTGACTTACTGTAGCAGTGCTAGATTAGATAGATGTGGCGTCAGGTCCAGCAGGTGCCGCGCTTCCAAGAACTCGGAGACATCTTCGAGTTTTGCCTCTTTGATGTGATACAAAAAATAATGCTCTGCCTTCCTATTGATGTGATGAATTACACAACATCCTAAGCAATCTAAATGCAAGAACTAAATATTATGCCATCCTATTGATTCATGTCCACCCAACGCATGCATCCACAGCCAATGTATTTTTTTTAAGAATAAGAGACAAACGATCTGCACAAAGATTGAGTGCTCTCCCCACCTATCAAAAATGGCTTTACTTGTTTCTCATGTGAAGCTGGCTTGCCATGCACTTCGATGTCTTCTGCTGTGCGTGTGGTACTCGAGAACCGAGCAAAGGAATTGTGCGCACAGTGATTGAGGACGTCACGCAACACGTTGGCGTTAGCGCTGCTTTCATCGCGCGCGAGAACGAGAACGTTGGAAGAAGCCAAGACGCCAAGGATGACGAGAACAACACAAAATGAAAGCGTTGTACGACTTTTTCTCGGAATAGATCTAAACTTTATTTCTGAATCATGGTAGATACAAAGTACCCTCCTAGCACTCCTAAACCCTGGTACGAAATTAGTATCTCTAAAAGTCACGGGGTTAGCCTCCAACCTCATCTTTATTTATAGTTTAGGGCCTAAAATCTGAGCTTATCCTAAACCCACGAGTTCTAATCCAATTCCAACAATTAAGAGAACCGAAACCTTTCCTAACATAGTTTTTCAAAATTTCAACTTTTTCAACTCGTCGTGTGTCTAAGCGTATAGGACCGCACCTCCCGTAACTTCTCTACGCATCATCCACCTTTGATTGCCATGTCCTCCACCGTGAGCCCGACCACCTCGTGACATCCTCGACCGTCTAGACCTCAGATTTCCTTCTAGTCCCAGTTTTCCTCGTCACTGACCATGACAGTCTCCACGCCCAACCTGCACATGTAGAGACCAAAGAGCGTTTTTCTGGCACAAATTTTCTCCAACTTGACCAATATTAATCCACGCACACATGCCATACACCTCAAATAGCAATACTAAACAATATTGTCAATTATTCATCATCATAAAAATCCTAAATCTAGCCATATAGGGTGTGTTTGGTTGAGCTATGGCTTCTGAAAAAGCTGCTGTGAGTTGTGGGCTATGGAAAAGCTGCTGTAGGTTGTGGGCTGTGGAAAAGCTGTAAGCTGTTTGGTTCAAACAAGTATAAAACTTACCTCCTATCTCTATTTTCCTTGAAACAACTGTGAAACAGCTCTCTATTTTCACCATTTCAAAAAGCAGAAAGCCAAAAGCCAAAAGCAGGGTCCAAGGTGCTTTCAAAACTGTACTACCCAAAAGTAGCTGCTTCTGAAAAAGCAGTTTCTGGTTTCCACCCCTTTGGTTGGCTTTTGGCTTTTTGGAAGCAAAAGCAGCTCCCAAAAGCTCAACCAAAGGCACCCATAGTCTAACATTCTAATTGGGCAAAATTCAGCAATCTCGACCCACATTCAAAAAAAAGCGCGCCAAAGGTGCCAAATTAACCACACAAGTCCACTTACACAAGTCTACACTATCAAAACTGTCATCTGAAAACCGCCTTGAGGTGTAAATTTGACCTGATTTTGTAAGCTTGGGGTTAAATACTCAGTTTCATAGTTGAGTATGTTAAAGCAGACTTTTTACAAAGTTAAGAGTGTAAAATGGGTTTATTCTATGAAATTACAATATTATGAAAGTATTTTTGAGATAAATCTATACGTATAATTTTTATATATTCAATCTAAATATTTAAAAAGATATTAATAGTAAAATGTTTCAAAAATTTGACTACGCACATCCTAAAACAATATGAATTTGTGACCAGACAAAAATATTGGATTCAGTGTGGAGCTTCAACAAAAAAATAGAGGGGATTGTGTAGTAATCATCTTTAGCAAATCCAATTTTAATGAATGTTTGTATGATGTTTAAATTTGTTCTATCAAAAAAAATTGTGATTGCCATTTCTAAGTGTGTAATATGAGACTCGACTATCAAAAAATTGTTTTTTATACACTTCATAGAGGGAGTTGTTTACACATGTTCTAATATAAAAAAGCTGAAAATTCAAGGTGGGGATGGTTGAGAAGGAAAGGAAAGAAGCCGCGGTTGCTCATATAACCAAAGCTGTGTTGGAATATGGATTGTGGACTTGATGGTATGAATTATGATTCTATATTTATATATAATTTACTGTTTACTATGTTAGCAGTTGAGCTGTTCTGATATGGCGCTAATCCTAAATTTCAGCAAATTGAGCCATATGCGGTTAGTAATTCTGAAGCACATTTAAATGGAAGTATAGATAGGCCAATACAAGCAGATAATAGCATATCATCAGTGTTGGGAAGGTTATCACTTTCCAGAAGCCCAGGTAGTGTAAATAATTATCACTTCACTTACTCTAATCCTTATATTCACCTTCTCTGTAGTTAAGGTTCTTCAACCTAAAAATAGCTAAGTTTTGTTATTTTTCGAAACTGCAGCCAATGAAATTTATTCCAATACTTTGCTTAAACGCCCAATGTCTGCTTCAAAAGAAATTCCTGTCCCAGCTTCTTCTGCAGTGACGAAGAGATTATCAAAAGTACCTGGAACAAGTGATCTTCGGCTCACAAGATCTGATTCTCTACCTCGTCTTTCTCCTAGGGTAAGATTGAACCAAAATTTCTTTGATGACCTGGAGAGACGGCCAGCTGAATAGCTGATGTTGTGCCTTTAGCAGCACCAAGAGTTCGCTTCAAAGCGGATCTCTCTACAAGTCCTAGACACTCTCATTACGCACTAGCATCGGCTGCTCCCACCTATACACCAAGTTCCAATATGTCTGCATATAATACTAGAGAATCATTTTCCATACCAGTTGTTGTCCCCAGGCATAGCTCTAAAGTGGATGCTGGTCCAAATCTCAGTAAAGTTGCCACTACTGACTTACCAGTAGTAGAGCTGTAACACCCCATTTTCAAAACTTGTCCTATTGTAAAATTCAAATGTATGTTATTAAAGTTGAAAGATTTTATTCCCAGTTGGTTATTCCTTTTTGCTTCCAAATATATATATATATATATATATATATATATATATATATATATATATATATATATATATATATATATATATATATATATATATATATATATATATATATATATATATATATATATATATATATATGTTCTAGGAAATGCAAGAATAATTTAAAATGAAGACCTTGTTTTATTTCCAAAGGAGTAAATCAAACTAACCTTTTAAAATCTGGAATTTGAAATATGCTTCAAGGATTAAAGGATTCAGGAGGCTAAGAATGTGAAGAAAAGATATATGCATGTATATATGTATATATACCCGTATACATATATACGTATGTATGTATGCTGATGGTAGGATTTTTCCTCCCCAAGCCTTCCCAGCCAGCTCTTCATTTCTCCTTCTGTGGCAATGCACCTCCATCCCTCCTACGTCCGCGTTTGTCGCCGTATGCCACCAACTTCGTCGGCGATTGAATGCGGTGTCAGTTCTCGTCTTCAGCGCCTCTCCTCGCCATCAGCGCCCAGTAGTGGCAGTGCTTTCCGTCACCTCCCGCGCGTCCCCGACTGCTTAGGCATGCGCCCGGCCGTGCGCCAATGCCCTACGCCAAGAGTTGCCGTGGTCCTCCTCTGCCATCGGTCACCTTCGCGTGCAGCAGGCTTGCACGGCTCCCTGCCGCCTTGTCTCCCCCGACGAGCCGCCCCGGCCTCTATATGTGGCACTTCCATCGCGCTGCGCACCCCCCCCCCCCACCGAAGCGCGCTCGGGAACGCCCAGGCCGCCACCTCCTCTGCCGTGCCCGCGACCTCGGTAGAACCTCGCCGCCGCGCCTCTTCGGTCGCCGCCGGGACCCCTGAGTCTCTCCCCGCGCTCCCCACTATCCCCTCTCCCTTCTCCCCAGCCTAATCATCCTCTCCTCCTCTGCAGGCCGCCGCCGACCCCGTTCTTCCTCCAACGCCGGCGTCGGACCTCCCCGGTGAACCGACGTGCCTCGGACCGATTCCCCGCACGTGGAGCGTCGCCCGGACACCCTGAACGCCGTCCCCTCCTCGCCAGACCCCGCCGTCATTCCCAGTGAGCCGCCGCCGCCTCCTTCCTCGACGCCAAGCTCCCTCTCGCCGCCGGCCCGCCTCGCTCCACCTCGGCCCCAACTGACGCTCTAGGTAAGTTCCCGAGGGCTTGTAGAAGCTCCACCCCCGAGGAATTGAACTCCCACGGCCCGGACCGCCGGCGCCCCTCTCCCCTAAGCCGGCCGCCGCCCTACCCGCCTCTGCCCACCGCCCGGCCAAATCGAGCCAACCCTGGCCGATTCACTCCTTCTCGGGGTGCGCACTGGGGCCAGTGATCCATTTTGACCGGCGCCGCCTCGCCTCCGGGTCCCCTCCGCCGCCGGCCGGCTCCGCTCTCCCCCCCCCCCCCCGCGTGCGGCCGGGATGAGCCAGAACAGAGGAGCCCCAGCGCATTTATACACTAACCAACATTTGTCTTAACCGAGCATTTAAACGCTGTCCTAAGCCGGCAATTAAAGGAAGTAATAAAACCCTGCTAATTAAGGCCCACATGTCCGCAATGCATTTCTTTATTTTGCGGATTTTCCAACATTTAAAACTTCAAAACACTATAACTTCTTAACCGTAACTCCGAATTAAACAAAACCAAGTTCTAAAAATTTCTAAAATCAAGACCTGTCTAATGGTTCTAGTTTGGTTCAATTTCGAGTTCGTTTGAGTTGTTTTATTGTTTTGTTTGGTTCTTATTCGGTGCTCTTCATTTTATGTGGTTTTTCCGGTACTCCCGTCCGAGTATAGTTCGACGACGCGAACGAGACCCCGCTTGAAGCAGCGCAAGACCCCCAAGCTTTCGATCCAGGCGAGTCAATACTTTGATCATTTTGCGCCTACATTTTATGTGAAACTATGTTCGTTTAAACTATGAAAATTGCATGCGTTATTTTATGTGCTAAAAGTATGTAAGTCTTAAGGTAGATAACAACCTTATGTCCACCTAATAATATAATACACCACCAGTAACATTTGAACTCCCATGATCATTTGTCTCCCTAGATGTAAACACTAGATATGGTAGTTATACGTTTTATTATTGCCATGCTAAAATTTGTCAAGACCAGGGTTCTAGTAACCCTGATAATCACTCTTTAATCATGAACACTAGAATTGAGACAGTCATGGGATGTACATGGCTGAACAATTATGTTGATTTATGTTATGCTTCTCAAAACCCTAAAAATCTGCTGAACCTGTTTGGGCGGATGGTAAGAATGGCGGGTGTGGATGTAACACAAGGAATGTGGAATGAACCGCCCAGACAACCTAAGGACTTAATCCTGTGTGGACCCTCCGTGTATAACAGTACAACCACAAGCTGGCATATTGTAGGCTGGGCTAAATAATTTACTGAACCCTCTAGTCATTTCACGGAGAATGTGTGTAGGTGGGTAATGAAAACCCCACTTGGAATGGGACACCGGATGTAGGTGACGTTGCCTAGGATAGCGTATGTGGAGAGTGGAGTCCGACTGCGCTAACCTATGGTGGCGCACAACCTATGGACGTAACCCCATAGGAGTGACATGCTAGAGTGTGAAGTATTGTAAAGGCCCCGTGATATTTTCTCGATCTGCGTGTCAAAGGAATCATATAGAACCATCGAGACGATTATCTCTTGTGGGTAAAGATGTACAGTCTCTGCAGAGTACATACACAAACTATTCGAATAGCCGTGCCCACGGTCAAGGGCAGACATGGAAATCTTCCTCGAGTTAGTTCTATTTCAAAAATATTTGGAGGTTGGATATGAAAATTTGCTAGGTGGATGGAGCCTAAACTTTGGAAAAATTATACTGGAGGGATGTACTCCAGTGTTGGAATTAAGGTGGATGTAACCTGCTATGCAAAAATGTTAGTAATTGGTGGATGTAACCATAAAATATGGTGGATGTAACCATAAAATATGGTGGATGTAATCATAAAATTTGGAATTGGAAACTACTCCGTTTATTGTACACTTTCAGTATTTAAATCATAAGTTCTTGAAAAATGCTAGGTCATAGAAATTTTAAATTATGGTAATTCCAAATGTCGCTTTATGCAAATAAAAGAACCCGAGCCACCCTTGAATAGCCTTGCATCTATAATTATATGCATTCTGTGTGTTGGCTCGCGGAGCACGGTTGTTTATGCTCAATCTCGCTCTTAACCCCCCTTTCAGAAGATGTGAATCAAGAGCACTACGCCTACCATGAGGATCAGGATGCCGAAGGCAATGAAGATGGTGGCTACTAGATTAGGCCTCGGTAGTCTTGCCTCTCGCCTCAGTCCAGTTGACCAGGCTAGTTTTGGCAGGTGCCTTCGTTATTAGTCAGGTCCTTGGTTAATAGCGTTGGTACTCGGGTTATCCCAGTCGCTTGCCTGTGGCGAGTTGTACCCCTACGCTATGTACGCTTCCGCTTTCGCTCTTTATGTATTGCAAGACATTTGGCCTGACGGCCCTATTGTAACCCTGGCTCGACGTGGTCTATTTGAACTCTGGCATTGTAATGTATGAATGTATCGTGTATGAAATGATGCAGCGTTGTATCTGTGAGCATTATCTACTGATCCAGGGAATAATGCAGTGTTATCACAGAGGATTCCAGGTTAGTAAACTTGGGGTCCGACAAGAGCCTCAAAATATAGTAAAAGTGATCTGGCTGTGGATCATGGCAAAGAAGATGGTATTTTGGTACCTGTTATTGATTCAAGGAGGTCAAATATGGATGTAGAAACTGGTTGTACAAGAATCACTGGTGATGTCATGCATAAAATTATCCCAGAAACTAGTTTGAGAGTTAATCTGGATCATGGCTTTAGAAGGGAGGCTCCGGAAAGTGAAAAGGTGCAGCAAAACATATTTCAGTCAAAGCCTATTAGTTCAAAAAGAAAATTTACAAGAGAAACTTCAGGGTGTAATGAAAGTGTTGAGTCTAATGAAGTTTTTTTAGAAAATGGAACAAAGTTCCAGCTTCTACTTTCTGGGGAGAAAGTACACAGCTGTTCAATACAAAACCAAGCACATAGGCTCCAACTCCACAAGAAATCAAACTACAAATAAAGAAAGGAGAAGAAAGAAGCTATGCTTCAATTCTATTCCTAAATTTCCAACCGAACTTCGCAAAAACCTCCATGATTACGGTCTCCAACAATCTGCATCCATTTTTGAGATTTGATCTCGCCTCTTCTTTATGTAGTAGGGACCAATGTCGAATCCAATATGTTGCCCTGAAAATAACCTGCAGAAATGTATTAGATTTAGAGTTATTGAATACCATATTGTTTCTATTCAACCACATAGCCCAACATAAAGCAGCAGCTCCTACAAATATTTGATTTCTAAGTTTTGGCCGAATGGCATTCAACCAAGAATCAAACATGTTCGCAAAGCTAGAAGGGGGCTGAATTCCAAAGGTGATAAAAACGGTATTCCAAATAAATCTTGCAAAGTGGCAATCAAAGAAAAGATGTTGTATCGTCTCCATAGAGCTACAAAAACAACAAATGGTGCTACCTTGCCAATTCCTTTTTGCTAGATTATCCTTTGTGAGAGTAACCCCCTTTTGAAGGTACCAAAGGAAGATCTTAATTTTCAGAGGTATCTTAATGTTCCAAAGAGGGGTCTTTTGGGAACTACCCCTTCTTGTATCACATATGTTGTAGGGGTGGCCCTCACCTAAACCCAGCAGGCCTGGTAGGAAGGTATAAGGCCCAGAATAGGCCATGGGTAATGACATAACTGCCCCCAGAGGGATAACCAGATGTAAGGGTAAAACCGTAAAAGCACTCCTCATGTACGTATATATATGATGAGAAGCCCTGGGAAGGACCAGGCCATTACACTTATCTTCATCACTCTCCACTACCACCTCTCTCTCTGTTTGGTCTGTAGCCACAACAGTTGGCGCCGTCCGTGGGGAGGACGAAGACAAGCCTGAAGACCGAAGAAAAAGATGGCACCGAAAAAAGCTTCCTCAGTGGCGGCGAAGGGAAAGAAGGCGGCCGGGCCGGAGCGTCGCATGGGTACCAGAGCTTCGGCGTCGGCAGCGGCGGACGCGGGTGGCGAGGCAGGCGCGGTGGCCGGAGACGTCGACGTTCGCGCGGCGACGACCAACCCCGCCACCGGCGTTGCGAGGACGGACCCGGCGGTCGAAGACGTCGGCACGGGTGCGGCGACAACCGACCCCGCCGACGCGACGACAGCCGACCTCGCCGCTCCCACTGCAACCCTCGCCGGCGGTGCGGACCGGGCGGTCCGAGGTAGTCACGACGGAGCGACCGGCAGCTCGGGACCCCGCGATGCGGTCGTCCCTGCGCCGACCCGCCCGTCGGAAGCACCGGCGACCCCGCCCGCACCGGGGATGGAAAACGCCCTGCTGGCGGCTCTCAACGCGTTCCAGCGGGAGCTGGGGGACCTTCGCGGAGCCGTCAGAGATATACAAGAGGCTCGGAGCCAGCCGGCTGCGCCAGCAATCGCGTCCGAGCCCGCGCCGGAAAGGGCGGACAGTCGCGAGGCCCCCACGTCCAGCCGCGTGCCGCTGCGACGCGTAGACCCGGAGTCCCCGCTCTCGGCGGGGCTGCAGCAGGCGGCATGGCCCGAAGACTTCAAGTTCCCTGGCGCCATCGACTCGTATAAAGGCGACACGGACCCCCGTGAGTTCGTGCGCGTATACGAAACCGCGATCGAAGCCGCGGGCGGAGACGACACCACGAAGGCAAAGGGACTCCCCCTCGCGCTGCAAGGAGTGGCGCTCTCTTGGTTTTTTACCATAGAGCCGGGCTCCATCTACGCGTGGGAGCAGCTCCGCGCCCGCCTCCACAACAACTTCCAAGGAAACTACGTCGACCGGGTCGATGCGGACCAGCTCTTTGCCGTGAAGCAAAAACCCTCGGAGAAGCTCCGGGACTACTTCAAACGCTTCGCCAAGATTCGATGTCAAGTGAAGGACGTCAACGAGACCACCATCGTCAATGCAGCCATACAGGGCCTTCGCCCGGGCCCGATGGCTGAGTACAATGCGCGGAAGCCGATCAAGACGGTGGCGAAGCTCTTCGACAAGATGGAAGAATATGCCAGGGCGGAGGAGGACGCGCGGCGAAGGCAAGGCGACGACTCCGACACCAACCAGGCCGGAACCCCGGCAAAAATCGAAGACCCGTCGAAGGGCGGTTCTTCGAAGGGAAAGCGTAAGCAGCAGTCGTCCAGGGACGCGCCCGACCGCAGGGACAACTCGCATAGGGAGTCGTCGGATCAGCCCAAGCGCGGCCAGCAAAGGTCGAGGCGAAACCGGTACGTCCTCGACATCGAAGGCGGGTCCGACGAGGGTGCTCCAGCGGGACGAGGCGGCCGGGGGCGCCGTGGCCGGGGCCGCGACGATAAGGGTCGTGGAGACTACGACGACCAGCATCAGGGACTGTGGTGCTTAGTCCACGGCCGCGGCAATCACGATACCCGTAACTGCACCTCCATCACGGCGCTCCGCGACAGCGTCGCTAGGGACAGGAACCCGGAGGCGCGCCAGCCTGCGGTGGCCCACATCCAATTCCCATACGAAGCCCCCATGCAGGTACAGGCGCAGGGGATGCAGGTACAGGAGCAGGGAATGCAACCCCAGGAAGGCACCTTGCGGATCCAAGCTCACGTACAGCAACCTCGGGAGGGCCTCCTGTCGTTGCAGGCCCCGGACGCAACTTACCGCAGGGTCATTAATGTCATATCCGGCGGCTCTGCGCTGGAATTTGCCTCGGCGCGGCAGCAGAAGGCCTACGCGCGAAGGCTACATCACGTGGCGGCATACCCAGCGCAAGCACCGCCGGAATGGGCGCGGCACGAGGTCACATTCACACCTGATGACGCCCAAGGTGTGGACTTCCCTCATCAGGACCCCCTGGTCATCCGGGTCACCATCGCGGGATGCGATGTGGGGCGCGCCTTGGTGGACGGGGGTAGCTCCGCGAACGTATTGTTTGCGGCGGCCTTCGACCAGATGGGGATCCCTCGAAGCCGCCTGGGGCCCTCGGGAATTCCACTGCAGGGCTTCGGGGGACAGCCCCTGCGGGCGCTGGGCCAGATCGGCCTTCAAGTCTCCTTCGGCCGAGACGACAATGTGCGGGCCGAAGACGCCACCTTCGACGTGGTTGACCTCCCGTATCCCTACAATGCCATACTGGGGCGCCCAATCCTCAACTCCTTCGGCGCGGTACCACACCACGGCTATCTGTGCATGAAGATCCCGGGTCCCCGGACCGTCATCACCGTTCGAGGCGACCAGGATATGGCTCGGCGCATCGAGCCAGGCACCAGATGCCCGCGTCGCGAAGCCCAGCGCCGCTCTTAGAGACGGCGCCATAGCGCGGAGGTCCGTGGGGTCGTCCATAGGCGCCTGCGCGGGCCCTGCAAAGGCCTAGCGACTAGAGGCTGCGGCAGCACCAAGGGCAAACGGTCAGTATATTCACCTTTTGTAGTCGCTCACCCGCGCAAACGGGGATATAATGAAGATCGCCGTTTGCCGTTAATTTTTCTTCATCATATGCAAGTGCGCAGTGAGGGCGCGCGCCGGCTTCGCCAACGCGCGCCCCCCGCAGTATAAACCAAAGACGCACGTTCGCGTGTGCACTCGCCGTCGCCAGGGAGGGCGGGACTGAGTATAAACCAAAGACGCACGTTCGCGTGTGCACTCGCCGTCGCCAGGGAGGGCGGGACTGAGTATAAACCAAAGACGCACGTTCGCGTGTGCACTCGCCGTCGCCAGGGAGGGCGGGACTGAGTATAAACCAAAGACGCACGTTCGCGTGTGCACTCGCCGTCGCCAGGGAGGGCGGGACTGAGTATAAACCAAAGACGCACGTTAGCGTGTGCACTCGCCGTCGCCAAGGTGACGGGACTGAGTATAAACAAAATACGCACCGGGGGGACGCCCTCGCGCGCGCAAGTCTCCGGACTATAAAGAAGACGTAGCGTCGAGCCTAGCTCCGCACGCAATAGTGACTTCGGCGGGCGGTGAGGCTTCCCTCCTTCGGCCGCTCGCGGCAAACCCACCGTCCGGGGCGCTCGCCGAGGATACCTCGCCTTCGACATCTGCGCCGCCCACACCGGAGTCGGCATACCTCGCAGAGTCCGACTCCGCATCCGCCGTACCCTCAGAAACACTACCGGTGGGCGCCCCGCCGCGCCCCCTCTTCCGAGACAAGGCCTTCTTCGTCTTCTTCTCCTTCGCTCCACCGTCGCCCGGAGCGACACGGTCCGGCGCGGCAAGGCCCAGAGCCTCGCACACGCGGTTGATCCGCCCCAAGCCCGCCTCGGCAACAGCCGCCGCACGCTGCTTATGCTCCCTGTCGGTGTATGGCCCCAGGAACACGCGCGCGGCCTGCTCCGCCTCCTCTAAGGGAATCTCTGAAACAAAGGAGAAGACCATCAGCATACAACGCATTCGGCGTTGGTGAAGGACAGGCACGAGTGAGGCTTACGAAGACCGCTGGGCGCCGGCAGCAGGCAGACCGAGGGCAAGACATTGTCATCTCGACGCCTCTCGGCGGCGAGACACCAGTCGCGGGCAAGCGGTGCCACGCCGTACATCACGAACTCTTCGGCGAGGTCGTGCATGTTGAAGCGGGCGGCCAAGCCTACGAGCCGTCAGACCCTCTGCTTGTCCTCATCATCGAGCGTTCGGCCGGGCGAGGGCTTGAACGCGATGGGTCGGCCTGTGCATTCAAGGCCGCTCCCGCTCTCCACGCGGTGGTAGAACCACCGCTTCATCCAGTAAGACTCCCACTTCCCGCGAGTTGAGTTCGCGGGGAAGAGCCTCTTGCACGATGGACGAAGGATAAAGGTGACGCTGCCGAAGCTCGACACCGTTCCGTTCTTCCGGTCCTTGGGCTGGTGCCGCGCCTCGTGCAGGTAGGCAAACAGCGAGGCGCTGGGCCAGCACGCTCCCGAGCGCAAGGCCCAGCTGTACACCGCGAGCCGGGCCACGGCGTTCGGAGTCAGTTGCGCCAGCTCCAGCCCGAAGGTCCGCAGCACGTCGCCCACAACAGCCGTCACTGGGATGCGGAGCCCCGCGTCAAAAAAGGCGACGAACACGACCGCCTCCGATTTCTCGGGATGCGGTTCCATCTCGTCGGCGGCGGGCAGTCGTACATCCTGGCGCTCGGACAACTTCCCCGCGCGCAGAAGCCCCTGGATCGTCTTCTCAGTCACGAGCGAGGGGCCCAGCTTGCCGGAGAACGTGCCTCCCTCTTCTACCGCCAGCCGCTCCTTGTCAGCCGCCGCCGGGTCGCGCTCCTCGAGCACATATTTCACCTTTAGCTGCGCGGGTCGCCGGCGAACGTCAGAACCACCAACCATCTGGCCATCCTTACCACTGGTAGCCATCGCTTTCCACGGAAAGGGTGCAGCGGTGAGCGTAGCGCGAAGGTATGGAAGGCGGAGCAGGCAGAAAGGAGGGCGTAAAGGTGTGGGGACGTTGTTGCGGGGGGGGGGGGGGGGCCCGTTCGAAGGGTAGGGGACGGAGCGCGCGCGCGTCTACTTCGACTTAGGCGTCAGCTTCGCCGCCACCCGTTCGCAGGGTAGGGGACGGAGCGTGCGCGCTTACCTCGACTTCAGCGCTAGCCAAGCACGGAGAACAGCGCATACGACACCATAACTCAAACAGGCAAAATGTTGCGGCAAGAGCAGACATGATCACGTAGGCAGATATGAGTCGCCATACTAGCATATGCTCGTTCGCACGAGCAGAGCGTACGGATGACTCCATATCTGTCTACGAGAGCAGGTCAGGCCTTGCCATTTCCGCGTCAGGCGGTGAAGCATCCCCACAAACGGCACGACATTTGGTTCGCCGACGCTCGCGAGCATTGACGCCGGGCGTCGCAGTCATCAAACACAGGTGCACAAAACTTTTCCTACATATAAGAAGTTAACCATGAATAGGTACGGGATGTGCAGCAAGGATGTCTAGGGAGCAACCCCTGGCGCCAGCATATTTATCCTCAGCCTCGCCAGGCGAAGAGTCGCCAGCACGGAGGCATGCCAACCGGCGGAAGCACAAGCGCAAGGCGTCGGGCAGTGCAGTTACCAGAGGCGCGCAAGAGCAATTGTCCACACCCCACTGCATACTATCTGGAAACCGTCGCGCGCTCCACTCACGAGAAGGCACGCTGCACGATGCGACAGCCTGCCCCCGGGCAAGCCAACCACCATTAAAGAGCACCCAGCCAAGCGACAAAGTCGCAACGAGTGCGGCACGCGCGCGCCTCGGAAGTCCAGATGCCGGGAGTCCGCCGTCGCATGGACGGTCACGACGCCTCAAGGCCTGCAACCGCGCCAAGCACGCTTCACCGCGTGGACGACCAGGAGAGCACGCAGCTGCTTCGGCCGCAGCGCAGCCCCAGGTCACGTCTGGACAGGTTCACAGGCCACGGGACGGAGGGGGCCAAAGGACTCGGCGACATGGCTTCGGCCTTGTGAAGCCCGTTACCATGAGAGGCTCCTGTCGTAGGGGTGGCCCCCACCTAAACCCAGTAGGCCTGGTAGGAAGGTATAAGGCCCAGAATAGGCCATGGGTAATGACATAACTGCCCCCAGAGGGATAACCAGATGTAAGGGTAAAACCGTAAAAGCACTCCTCATGTACGTATATATATGATGAGAAGCCCTGGGAAGGACCAGGCCATTACACTTATCTTCATCACTCTCCACTACCACCTCTCTCTCTGTTTGGTCTGTAGCCACAACAACATACATATAAAAAGAACGAACCGTAAAAGTACCCTTGTTACACAAATCCCAAATAAACGAGTCCTCTCTACTTGTAAGGTTTACTGAAAATATTTTGGTCACCAAATCAAGCCAATCATCTAGATTAGAGCCAACCAAGGCCCTCCTAAAGGACACATTAAGAGGTATAGAGCTTAAGATATGTGATACCGTGGTGTCTTTTCTCCTCACAATTCTATAGAGTGCGGGATATGCAACACTAAAGGGTTTGTCACCTATCCAAGTATCCTCCCAGAATCTAGTTTGGGATCCATCACGAGCACGGAAGTGACCACATGCAAGGAATTGATCCTTGACCTTCATAAGGCCAGACCAAAAATGTGAATCCCCTGGTTGTTTTGTAACTTGGGTAAGAGTTTTGTTGGACAAGTACTTCCTTTTAATAAGGCTTTGCCAAACACCCTTTTCGTTAATAAGTTTAAACAACCATTTGCTCAAAAGGCATTTATTTTGGATATCCAAATTTTGGATCCCCAATCCTCCAAATTCTTTAGGCCTACAAAGAATACTCCACTTTGTGAGTCTATATTTCTTTTTATGTTCATCACATTGCCAAAAGAATCTGGAACGGTAATAGTCTAGCTTTTTTAACACACCTCTGGGGACTTCGAAGAAGGAGAGCATGTACATGGCTAGACTAGTTAGAACTGAATTAATCAGTACTAGTCTCCCTCCTACTAATAAGAGTTTACCTTTCCAACTACTCAGCTTTTTCTGAATTTTTTCCTCTATGACCAACCAATCCTTGTTCAAAAGCTTGCGATGATGCATGGGAATACCTAAGTATCTAAATGGGAAACCCCCCGTGCCACAACCAAAAAGTTGCGCATATTCATGCTCACACTCCTTGGCCTTGCCATAGCAAAATAACTCGCTCTTATGGAAATTGATTTTTAACCCCGATAATTGCTCAAAGGTACATAAGACTAGCTTAAGGTCTTTGGCCTGGAGTATATCATGATCCAGGAAGAGGATAGTGTCATCCGCGTACTGTAAGATTGATAGACCATCATCGACAAGGTGAGGAACAACTCCACTAATCTTTCCATTAGCCTTGGCTCTCTCAATTAAGATGGCTAACATATCAGCCACTAAGTTAAAAAGAATTGGTGACAAGGGATCTCCTTGCCAAGTCCTTAGTCTGAAAAAATGGCCAACTTCGTCATTAACTTTAATGCCAACACTGCCACCCTTAACAATTTGTTCTATCCAATTGCACCATACAGAAGAAAAGCCCTTCATTCTTAAAGTTTGCTAAGGAAGGACCAATTAACCTTGTCATATGCTTTCTCAAAGTCTAGTTTCAATATAACCCCATCTAATTCCTTCCTATGCATTTCATGAATAGTCTCATGTAAAATGACAACGCCTTCCAAAATGTTCCTACCGGACATGAAAGAGGTTTGTGAAGGTTTTATGACTTTTTGAGCTACTAGAGCTATTCTATTTGTCATTACCTTTGTAAAAATTTTGAAACTAACATTCAATAGGCAAATTGGCCTAAACTGTTGTATCCGTTTTGCCTCCTTTTCTTTTGGTAATAATGTAATTATTCCAAAATTGAGGCTGTATAGTGGCAATTTACCCTTGTGGAATTCAGCAAAGAGAGCCATGAGGTCACTCTTAATAATATCCCAAAAGGCTTGATAGAACTCAGCCGGAAACCCGTCTAGGCCTGGCGCCTTATTATGCTCCATTTGGAAAATGGCAGCTTTGACCTCCTCCTCCAAGAATTCCATGGTTAATAAATCATTTTCCAAATCGGATACCTGCGAGATATCATCCCTCATAGATTCCATCATGGAAAAATTATTACGATCTGAAGCTCCAAAGAGGTCCTTATAATAATTGGTGATAAATCTTTTAAGATTGTCATCCCCTTCTATAACTCCCTCTTCTTGCTCAAGTTTGAAAATTCTAGTTTTCCTGTGTTTACCGCTTGCTACCAAATGAAAATACTTAGTATTACAATCGTCAAATAACAACTTAGTTGTCTTGGCTCTTTGATACCATTTGAGCTCCTCTTCCCTTAAAAGGGAGACTAATCTCTCTTTTAAACAATGTTTCAAATCAAGCTCCATAGGACTTAGAATTTGAGTTTCTGCTTTCTTATCAAGCTCATCTGTTTTCTTAATCAGCTCTTCCTTCTCCTTTTTATAAGTACCACTCACATTCTTAGCCCAACCTCTTAGGAATTGTCTAAGACGTTGAATTTTAAATTGCCATTTTCGTAGAGGTGTTTTCCCCCTTTCCTCTTTGTTCCACACATCAGCTACCAACTCCGAGAAACCATCCCGCAACAACCATCCGAGTTCAAATTTGAACATAGGTTGTTTTTTTAATATGGGTACCATCACCCATATTAAGCAGCAATGGGGTATGATATGAAATTTCCCTATTTAATGCTTGAACATTTGCTAGCGGAAATTTAGCCTCCCACTCTGTACTTACCAAAATCCTATCAAGTGTCTCATAAGTTGGTATATCCCTAGAGTTTGCCCAAGTAAACTTCCTATTCGAAAGTTCAAGCTCCCTTAAGTCTAAGCCATCAACAACGGCATTGAATAAAAAGGGCCATTTATCATCATATTTATCATTGTTTTTCTCTTTTGGGCTCCTAATTATGTTGAAATCACCACCGATAAGAATCGGATGTGTTTCTTTAGAACATGTTTGAACCAACTCCGCGAGAAAAAGCTTCCTTAAAGTCATCTTGAGCAGCCCCATAAACTGCTATAAGAATCCATTGGAAGCCATCTGCTTTGTTTCTAAGTCGGAATTTAACATAGAAATCTCCTTCGGCAATAACTCCGATGTCAAAGACCTCTAAGTTCACTCCTAACAAAATACCACCGGACCTACCATGAGGTTCGGACCAGTGCCACAGGAATTCTTGTCCACCACAAATGTTGTTTAAAACTGTTTTAGAAAAATCTTTCTTACCGGTCTCCATGAGAGCAATAAAGTCTAGCTTTTGCTCTCTAGACGTGTCTGACAGGAATATAAATTTAGCCAAGTCACTAAGACCTCTGCTATTCCAAAAAATTCCTTTCATTTTGACTCAGACTTATGTTTTTTAATCATCCTAATCTTATGGTGCTTCTTCCTTCTAAAGGACGAATGTGACTTGTTTTTCTTAAAGACAGCTTTAAAATCACAACTTAGGTGATCACTGTACTCATCCATTACCTCCTCCATCAAATCACCACATAAGTGACTTAGAGTGAGGTTTTCTATGTCCTCATCGTCCTTCTCATCAATAATTTCAGAATCCATATTTGTTTCAGATTCTATGTGGCTCAATCTCGAATTAAATCTATCAATTTCAATAGTTTCAATTATGCTAACTGATTCTGAGATATCCCTAGTATTCTTGCCTAAGTTAACACCTAGATCAAGAATAGAAGAGGCAACTAGAGAATCTGAACAAGAGGTAAAGGAAAGGTTATTGTTGATACCTTTAATGTAATCCATATGTTTCCACGCCGCTCTCTTCTTTGCTTTTTCCATCACGTGCTCATCCTTGTTAACAATACGCGGGCTGGAACGAGTTGGGGTAATTGTAGCTTCCGTGATAGCTGCAGCCGCCAGCACATTAGCCGGCACTGTGCTTCCACCCTGCATCTGCAGCGCGCCACCTCCACCATGCAAGGTCGACAGCACCTCCATTGGCCCCACAACAGGAGGCGGATGAGCCCAAGGTGACAGCGAAGGCAAGCACAGATTAGGCGTGCTGCTGTCTAGGGGGCTCAGCTGCACCTCCACTGAACCGAGAACCTCTGAAAGTGCGCCACCAATTGGAGGAACCGTATCCACATCCGAATGAACGATTAAAGTTTCCTTCCCACCAATTTTGCCGCCACTCTCAGCCTCAATATCAACTTCGGGCAGCACACCCTCCACAACTCCTTCAACAAAGGCATTGTTGTCCTTGGCCAACACCAAGTCAGCACATTCACCCAAAGTTGTTTCCACCGCCAAGTCCAGAATACTGGTCGCCATGATTTTGATTTTAGCCTCTAATGCTAGCATTAAGTCAGAAGCAGTAGGCCTGTTGTTTTCAGTCTTGTTGTTGTCATTTCCACCCTCTAAAATCATATCATCCCCCTTTAACCCCTTAGGTTCCGAATCAGAGTTAGGACCCGCTTTGGGGTTGTCTTCCTCCCGTTCCTCATTGCCCTCAACCTCCCCATCTTTGAAATCAAACTCCACCTCATCTCCATTGTCATCAAAGCCGACATGTTCTTTCTTAATTTTGAGCTCGAAGTAATGATCCCCAATGACAACATCAGTACTAGAAGGCAGCAACTTAGGATCAAGAACCGCCACAAGAATTCTTCCAAAATCATTCTTGCGAGTGGTCTTCATGTCTACCATTTGAGTAGACCCAAACATAGTGCCTACAGCCCAAAGGTTCAAATACTCCCTCAACTTCTCATGGATGCCATATACACGCAGCCACACTTTAGGCAAAAGAAAACCACCCTCCTTAAGATGCCACACCTCAAATTGTAAACGCACCCCGTAGAAACCCCATTTTCCCGTACATCAGCTCCTCCATAGGCGATAGCTCTCTGAAGTTCTGACTTGGATGGGAATTGAACAATAAAAGATTCATTGTCATGCACTCTAGGCTCCCACTTCCATTTACCGGAGACTATCCTTTCCAGTTGTGCCACAAGCTGCTCGGAAGATAGGGATCCCCCCACCACTTTGACTAAAGCCGTCTTGGAATCCTTCTTCCTGGGTAGGGGGCATGTGGTATATGGTAGAATCCAAGACCCGCCACAGCAAAACCTGCAGCATGAACAATCGGATTGGGGAGCTTGAGAATTGGACACCGGTAATTGACATGATCAATACCATCACAAATGTCACAATGAACTTCAGTCCCGCCATGGCCCTGGCCGAAGGTTGGTTTAGCCACCCTTCCATGGCGAGCACCTGGAGCTCCCCAGGTGACACCTGCATCCCGACCGCGACCATGCCCCCCTACGCTAGCTCGCTGCGTACTTGATGCACGGGCAGCCAGAGGTGGGTGCGTCGAAACGTCGCGCGAGGAAGCTTTCTGGGAAGGCGAAACACGAAACCGCGAGTGCAACCGCCCTCCCCTGGAGAAGAAATCGCTGAGGCTAGGAGGGAACTTGAATCGTCGTCTATCAGTTTGGGCCAAAACAAGTTGGCCCAGACCAGTCGACACCGTCGGCCCACATGCCTCTTCAGTGCCCCGACCAAACTCATTCAGGGACAACCCTGTTTTACCAAGATTAACCTTCCTCATGTCCTTAACTTTAATCTCCCCCAGCTTACTAACTGAAGACCGATCAAAATTAGGTAAGGGGCCTTTCCAAGGACGAGTTTTTGAGGACAAACGCCAGTCCGCTACCTTCTCGGTTATCCTTATGGTAGGGGCCTAGGATGCCTCACATGGCCAGCCCCAGAGTCAACCGAACCAAATTTCGGAGACTCAATGTTTTTAGACAACATTGCCTCAGCTCTGATCATTTCGTCTACCTACTGAGAAACCCACTCGCATAGCATCTCGAATAAATTCTGAACCTGAACTAGATGAAACAGGACTAGCAGCTTCATCTTCTTCCTCAGTGCTATCCTCCCCATCCACTGCCCAAAATTTTGATCTAATCGTGAAATTTCTATCTCCGACTAGCGGAGCAGAGAACTTGAGGAGATCAGGCGCTGATTGCCTTCTTGGCAACACCCCAATCCATTCCTGCTCAGCATGGGATTGCGACTTAGCGCACAGTGAGCCACCTCCATCAAGACGGGTCAAATCCACCATTAACCGAGCTTCACTGAATGGATACTAGCTCCTAGCTCACACCGTTGAAGAAACGGAGCTACAACTAACCCGGAGACTAGCTCCAAGTGAGAGGGAAAGAAGAAACGAGGACTGGAGGAGGCGAGCAAGACTACCTGAAACTAGAACCGGTTGGGGAAAAATGTCGAACACCTTGCCAGCACCAGCCTCAGGAGCTGCCGCACGACCGCTGCTTGGCAGCCACCTACACCGGTCTTCGTCCCTCCAGCGCCGCTTCAGATTGCCGGCGACCTCAACCGCACCCTCTGCCGCCGCCCCCTCCGGGAAGCCGCACCACCCTGACCAGGGTCGCCCCGGCCGAGACGGCGTAGAGAAGACCGGTCTCAGGCGCCGGACGCGCACGGGACGCAGCTGCCGGACGCGCGCGAGACGCGGGCCGCCAGATGCGCGCGGGTGCCGGGGCAACCAGCGACGCCTAGGGTTTGCGGAAGCGGAGAGGGCGCAGGAGCGCAGACATAGGGCTTGAGGAGCACAGTGCTCGCCCCAGTCTAATGAAGTTGGTGACTGGTACAATGTTTCTGGTTTTGAAATACCAAAAGCTGCGGTTGGAAGGAATCCAGAGTTTGCCCATATGAACAGGAAGTGTTTGGACTGAGCCAACTGTTGGAGTCAAGTGAAATCCACACTGTTGAACATCGTAAGTGCTCCAGCTGGTCTGATATTATTGTGATTTCGATTCCTTTAATTATTATCACGATGCTCTTTGTTGGGAGGAATAGGACTGTCATCTGCGGATTATGAGAGAAGACAGTATGCAGCAACATTAGATGGCTCGGTATACATCACCTCCAAATTTTCAGATGATGTCATTTGGGATGCCTTTGTTCTTTTTGTTGAGATCAAACCCATCTTGCAACTGTGTTTTCTGTAGAGGAGATACTCTTCAGTTGCTGGAGAATAGAATGCATCGGCTAGTGATGAAGATGCTCTGGCTGACCTAATGGAAAACCATCAAGAATTCATTCATGTAGTGAAGTCTCGGCTAGCAAAACTAGAGGTTATAAAGGGGATTAGAATTATCTATAACATTTACTGCCGTGAGATGTAATTATGTTATACATTGAGTAATGCCAGTCACCATTTGGTATTTGCAGGTGGTTTACCGGTGTTGGCAAAATAATGATATAAAGGGCTCTGTTGATGTTATGCGGAGAATGTTGGACCATGCAGTGTGTACTCTCTACTATCCTATATTGTAGTTTCATCCATTATATAATGTCTGATGTGCTGTTCTACTGCTCTTATAGGTTACTGCTGATATAACTAGTGTTTTGATGGAGAATACTACTAAATATATCACACTAGACATTTGTACTTCTATCTTACCTTTGCCTCCAGCCTTCTTGAAAGTAGATATGACAGGTATTTTCTTGAATTTCCTCTTATTTATGCATTCAAAGCGTTATAATTTTTGACCTTGCTATTGTACATTGGATAAGATTTCTTGATTGAACATTATAAACTCATTAAATGTTCCTTTGAGGCCTAGACCTTGTGATGGGAGACTTGGACTTGATCGCCTCCTTTCCTGAAAAGGGGTGGAACTTAAGCTGCAGATACAACATGCTGTTACTGGTTAATTGGATCTATTGTGCGTTACCCTTTAGAGTGGTAATTGGTGAGTGACATATTAGATATGTGGTGTTCAGTCAAATTGCACCACTAGCTTACCCTTCTATTCAAAACTATTGACTACTTGTGCAAACTTCTGCATTGGTAGAAATTGCACTTTTATAATGCGTTGATTCACTTTAGATGTATGTAGTCCTCTGGATTGGATCAATCAATTTAGCGTCCATGTATTAAGATGCAATGAGATACCACACGTGGCTTCCTTTACTGGCATAGCTCCAGTAACATGATTAACCCCAAGCCTTTGCCTTGTTCATTCTTGTACTGCCCTTCCACTGTTAACATAAAAAGTTGTGTGTTCATAGTTCATACATTTCCTACAGTTCTAGTTGTACGAAAAGTGACTGACAATATGATGGTAACTGTTATGTAAAAAAAAAGGAAAAGCAATATGATGGTAAGATGGTGCTTAATAAGTGTGCATTGACATCTGCTGCAGGCATCTGAACATTGCCTTGGAGATGATCATTAAGCTTGTTAAAAGCTTTGGTTCTACTATTTCTTCAACTTTGTCTGCTGCTCCGCCAGTTGGTGTAGACCTTGAGGCGGAGCAGAGGTATTTCTCTTCTTCTTTCGTCTCATTAGAATGATCCTGCTCCATATACATAATATAATGGATTTGCTTCATCTGTGTATACACTGCTAGGTTGGAGCGGTGCAAGTTATGCTTTCAAGAGCTGAAAAAGTGAATTCCAGTCTCGTCTCTCTGACACGGTAAGCCCACTCTCTCTTCAAAAGGCATTGGCTTCTAAAATCTACATGACTATATCATCGCGTCAGTGTGTACGCCGTCGTGTGCGTGCATCAGGCAAATGTATATGACATTTTCAGCTTGTATATTGATAGTTCCGTAAAAGTACAAATTTCCCTCCTTTTCTCTAGGTCTCTGAGCATTTGCTACATCTGTAGTGTATACATCATTTATGATCTTCGTATAGGTAAATGTTTTGACGAAAAAGCATTTGTTCCGTGACTGTGTATATCACGTATTATAATATTGTGATACGAATTGAATTTAAGTGTACATGTATTATAGTATATTATAGGGGTATTAATAAACATCATCTGAATGTTATCTTCATAACTATCATCTAAATTTATGACTATTAAATTAGAGATTCAAAGACCATTAATTCTCCTCTCACCCTCTAAAAAAATCTTCCCCTCAAAAAAAACATCGATAATTGTTAGAAAGAAACGATGATATGACACTCGCGGGGCGAAAAAGAGTGCCGTTTCACCCCTCCTCCCTTCTCATCGTCATCTCCACCCACCTATCGACGGGATGCATTCGGTTCGATCCCTCTCCTCTCCCGATCAAGGGATGCATTCCATGGCGACCGATCGAAGCCTCCTGCGCAACTAGGGTTCATCTCCCTGCCCTGGC
>CM029668.1:5298644-5348644 GCA_017311315.1 Dendrocalamus latiflorus
AGAACGTTGGTACGGAGGACATCACCTGGTCTCATGAGTAAATATGTATACAGATTGGTATTTTTTTTACCACGATTGATACATGTATTACGCGGTACCGCGCGATCGAGCGCTATGTACAGCTTCTGTAGCCATTGAAATGTGGTCATGGTCTTCTATTAATACATATCTTTGGTTTGATATCACTCCATAGCAAACTTATCAGTGCCCATGCATAATTATAACCGGTTGAAAAGTTCCAGGGTGATTTGCATCGCGCACTTGCACAATGCAAAGTGTGCTGAGCCATTCAGATCTCAGACCGTCATGTTGGCATCTGGTCATCGTTATCCATCCGAAAATCACAACCTGGATCATAGGCGCCTGCAGGCTGCAGCTCCGATTTATGTCGGGCCCATATTCAATGGATACCGGCACCGTGCCATGGGCCGGTATCGGGTATTACCGTATCCTATGGCCAGTGGGTCTTTTTTTTTAAGCTTTTAGCTTCAGTTTTTGTTTTTTCTACCGTAACTAGCTTTTAAACAGAGTGTCTTTTCAAGATGAGGTCTACTAGTTAATTATAGTATGTACTGTCCGAGTTCATGTATATCGGCAAAAGCCGCACGTGAATTGTATTTACTCTGTAATCTTTCATACGAACAATCAAAAACTACAAACTACAATTAAAAACCATAAGCCGCAGCTACAAAAGAACATGTCCTATGACCAATGAGCCACTAGACTTTGGTTTCGTTCGGACAGATTTTGGGCCTAGCCAAGGTCTAATACCTGCAGGCCCGTGAGCAGCGGAACTTATTAATCAACTTTTTTTTTTTGCCATCCTACAAAATCAAGTCATTAACACGTATTGGTTTCAAATATGCTCATTAACATGTACTATGTCATGCCATCCTGAAAAAAAAACGTCCTCAACCTCATCCCCAAACCGCCTTGCTGATGAGAAAGAGGTTCAGAGCCAAACGAGTGTGGCACGTTAGCCTGAATCCCTTAGACTGTTTAAAATGTTATTTTTTGACCCTTCATATGTTGCATTTGTGCCGTTCCATAACATGGGAGATATCATATGTTTGGAAAATGTGCATTGCTTGTGCACGTTTGCTAGTAGTACAAGAGTCGAGTAGAACCCGGCAACGCTAGAGCTAGGACACTGTATCCAGCCTGAGACACATACGGCACACAGCTGAGAAAAGTAGTACTGAGTAGACCAGCTGGAGTACATCTTGAATTGTTGTTCTAATATATGAGTAGTCCGGCTGGAGTGTGCCCAGACGGAAATGCGATCCACCGCTTCGTAAATCGTAAGTCGTAGCGTACAAAATAGAAAACAGCTGGACGTAACGTGATTGACCCGTACATTGACATTGTCCAGACGTCCACCTACAAAGTCACCTGACATTAAATAGAATTGAAATTGAAATTTTATGTATGTGTGGAGTAAACCATAAAATAATTTTTCACGACTTTATTAGTTTGAGTGTGTATATATGTATGTGTATATATATATATACAGAAATACTAATCAGTGCGCAGGTGTAAAAATAAAGTGTGCGCCCTTAACTGACCCAATCAACCAACCGTTCACCATCACACCCCTATACTCGGTTACTAGTGCTTTGTTAATTATGATAAAGTTATCACTGGTCGATATTGCGAAGATTAGCAATAACCTCATTCAGAACCAATGGTAATTTCATTTAAAAATGACAGTAACTCTATATGACATGATTTTCGCATCGTCAAAACATATTCAACATGTATATTGTTTTGTTAAGTTCATAATTTTGAACATAATGGTGAAAACAGATTACAGATTGAATTTTTGAACATGTATATCCAGCGATGGTCAACTGCTCCTGTCCTACGATTACGCGCGATGGCGACCACGAGGTATGATCGACGGCTTCTAATTTACGACCATAAGCATTGGTCGATGTGTTTCGACTTACGACCACGAGGTGTGGTCGATATCTTCCGACTTACGACTACGAGCGCTGGTCGATATGTTCCGACTTATGACTATGAGGTATCCTCGATAGCTTTCGACTTACGACCACGAACGATGGTCGTCGGGTTCTGATGTACGATCATGAGCCATTGTCAAAGGCTCTCGATTTAGGACCACAATCAACCGTCGACCGCTGCCAACTTACGACCACCAGTGATGGTCGATTGCTCTCGACCTATGATCACGCGCGATGGTCAACGACTTCTAACTTACGACGATGAGGTATGCTCGAGGGCTCCTGATCTATGACCACGAGGTGTGGTCGATGTCTTCCGATTTATGACCACGAGGTGTGATCGACGACTTCCGACTTACTTGACGGATTTAAAAACTTTTAGAACATATTTGTATGTATTTTCTAAAAAATTTTACCATCCGTGAGTTTTAAAACATGTATGTATATATGTATTATGTGTGTGTATATACGTACGTGTATGTATACGTATGGCGCACTTGTACGATGTACGTACTCGATCGAGAGGATGTGACGTATATTCCTCTCTTCCTTTGTTTGGGCATCGTATCTTTTATGGAGAAAACTGTGAGATACACACACACGCCATCATGTAATTAAAGCTTTATGCTAATATATCACCTCTCCCCTGGCGCACCTCTTCCTTTCCAAAAACTTTTTCATCTTTGCAACTGATAAGACTCCGTCGCAAGTTAAACTGCTCGCCATGGAAAATATATTGTGCAACCGATCATCTGCACAATTTACATTGATGGAATCGGAGAATTCTCGAGCAGAAATGAACCTGCGCGCTTGAAGTCATTGCTCTGATTCAGCGAGGCATGCAACTCAGGAGACAGGCCGTTGAAGTGCAGGAGATTTGATCTTCTACTTGACCAGCATGGCCGGGTTGAAGACCTGTACAATCACTTTCTCCTAACCTTTTCACGCAAAGGCAGTGCTAGCTAGCTCGTGCCATAGTTCAGCGTTCTGGAAGCGTGCAATTAGTCATGGTAGGAAGATGGCCGAGTTCAGGATCGATGCTAAAATACACGGTTCTTGGCTTGCCCTCTGTTGCAGCCCAGTGTTTCTCTTGCAGGTTTCTGGACGTGTGCGACGACAGTTCTCGCCATGTCATGCGTCCAATGATTTCATTTTTTTTTATTGAGATGGAAACGTTTCATTCCCAAAATTTTGATTTCTTGCATGTGTTCTTGCCCTGCTCGGTTGGTGGCCTGAATTGCTCGTCTATCGTTTGGGCAGGACTCCAGGCAGTCAGCCGTTCGGGGCATTATTCTGTTCTACGGTTTATGCGTCTTTGTTATGGTTTATTAGTTTAATAAATAGTGATTGTTTGAAAAGATCAAAACTGTTTCTGGCTAGGAGGCAGGGGCTTCTCTTCTGCTGGACAGTCCCAACTGACAAATGGCTAATTAATCTGAACAAATGTTTCTGTCGCGTTTCACCTCGAGTCTCGACCGATTGATGCAACGCTGGAGAGCCTGAAATTCACTGTTCTGCAGCCAACCTACCATGACACTCCTAAATGACAAAGGAAAGAAAAGAGAACATGAACCATCGCTCAACATTTGTACTTACAGCTTACATAAAGTTACAAAGGGACCACATTACCTACCAAAATCGTCAACTAATTCTGCACAAACCAACCTCTCCAGCCTTTCTGTTTCTTCCTTCTCTCCCGCTTCCCAGCAATTAACACATTACACATTACATTACCCAAAAAACAACCAGAGAGAGAGAGAGAGAGAGAGAGAGAGAGAGAGAGAGAAGATAATAGGATAATTTGAATTAAGCTCCATGGTACAACCACAAGTCGCAATAAACATCCACTAGTCACAACACAGATCGCATATCCAGGACATATATGCCAATACCAAAGTAAATGAGGCAGAAGTAAAGCTATATAACGCAAAGTTTAAAAGAGACAATTCTCACAGTACGCAGCAAAACCACTGCACTGGCCACATACTAGAGCATAAACGCTTGAACTACCTAAATTGTGCTAAAAACAGTCACACTCAGTGAGATTGAAAGTGTCAATATCACAGTATGCAGAAGGACCATAATCGTTTGAACTACCTAAATTGTGCTAAAACCTCATCAGAAAAGAGATAAATCCACCATCAGCTGGTGATCCAGACCTCAACAGTATCAGGGAAGAAGTCAAAATGGACAAGAAGGGAACCAGCTCTCCACTCTTGAGTCCTTTGCTCGAACTTTGGACGGTCAGCGTTTATGCCTTGACTCCTCTTCACAAGATGGACGGCCAAGATCAGAAAACCTCAGCCGGGACGGCAAACCCGGCACGCCTTGCTCGGGTCACGGAAGCAGTACATGCAGAAGCAGACATGACACACCGGATCGAGCACCACCAGCGCCGGCCTGGCCCGGCAAGCCGGGCAGTCAACTACGCGTCGACGCTGGGGCTGGGGCAATGCCAAGCCTCTCGATGCCGCTACGGACTGGTTGACGGGGACCGGTGCCTGAGCCGCCGGAGCATGCTGGCCGAGCCGGAGCTTCTCCTGACGAGCGGACATGGTCGCCTGCTCCTGTGCCTGCGCCGCCGCACCAGGCGGACCGCGGCTGAGCTTCAACTGAGGAGCGGACATGGTCGCTTGTTCCTGCTCAAGCTTCTGGCGCTTCTCCGGCTGCTGCAGCTCTCTCCTAGCAGTAACCTCGAGCATCCTCGCGCTTCTCTGCTGGGCATCGTCGCGCTGACCCAGAAACAAACGAACGGAGATGTCAGGCCAAGAAATTAGCTTATCGGAGACCAATAAACGAACGAATGTGCTGGACTAATGAGTGACGGAAGCAAATTACAGGGATGATGGAACGGCCGTGCTGCTGTCTCATCTGGCCGGGGCTGGCGAGCTGGTTGGAGGCCCAGGCTGGGGCCGTCTGAGGCTGCTGCGCATTGCCAGTAACAAGTGACGGGGGCAACACGAAGCCGGGGATCGCGTGCTGCGGCGGCACCTGCGGGCCGGTGTGCCCCTGCAGGAACAAATGCTGCGGCGGCACCTGCGGGCCGGTGTACCCCTGCAGGAACAAATGCTGCGGCGGCGGCATGTTGTAGTTCCACTGTGATGGCGGCGGCAGGTCTGCCCCCATGGCCGAGCCCCCCTTCGTCCAACTGGAGAGAGAAACCAAGAAACCAAACGCGAACGTCAGTAACCAAGAACCGCACGGACAGGGCAGAGTCATGCGCTTTTCTTGGGCACCCACCCACCTTGATCTTTCAAGGGTCGGGAGGCGGAGGCGACTGCGGCGGTCGGTGGCCGTCTCGTCGTGCTCGCCGCTCCTTCCCGCCGTCGGCCGTGATTGCGGCGCTGACGGCTCCACCCCCGTCCTGTGCTCCGTGGGGCTCCCGCTAGCTGCAAGAAACCAAGCTCTCGCACTACAATCCAAGAACCAGAAATCAAGAAGAACGCGCTCGCATGATTTTCTCGGGCACCCACCTCCCAGGAGTCCAAGAATCAGGGCGAGGTCGGGGTCGGGGTAGTCGCCATCATCGTCGGGTGGCGTCGCCGTCGTCCCTAAAGGTGGCTGCGACGCCCCGGGGATGTCATCGTCGGCCCTCCGCTTCCCCGCCATCTCGCCTCAGCAAACCGAAAAACCGATCGAATACCTTCGCAAGAACCGAACCGCTCGCACCGAGATGAGGAGAAACTCAAGAAAGGAGAGGAGGGCGTGGAAGAAAGCTGCGAGAAAGAATGGGAGGGGAGGGACGGTGCGTGGAGGAAGACGAAGATATATAGAGGGCGGGGGACTCGCCTTGCTCTGTCTGCGAGAGATTTCAAGTTTCGTTGGATTTGGCCGGGGGAAGGAGATGGCCAAACGGGACAGGCAAACGGCCCAAAGACTTTACCAGGGGCGCCTAGCTCCAGAAGCCCAATGCATTCAAAGTCTAAAAAATGTTTCTAGTCGCCTGGACCGAAATCACCGGTGGCTCAAGTTGTTAGGGTGCCTTTGGTTAAGGTTTTAGGAGCTACTTTTGCTTCTAAAAAGCCAAAAGCTAATCAAAAGGGTGGAAACCAGAAGTTATTTTTTCAGAAGCAGCTACTTTTGGGTAGTACAGTTTTAAAAGCACATTAGACCTTGCTTTTGGCTTTTGGCTTTCTGCTTTTTGAAATGGTGAAAATAGAGAGCTGTTTCACAGTTGTTTCACGGAAAATAGAGATAGGAAGTAGTTTTATACTTGTTTGAACCAAACAGCTTACAGCTTTTCTACAGCCCACAACCTACAGCAGTTTTTCCATAGTCCACAGCTCACAGCAGCTTTTTCAGAAACCACAGCTCAACCAAACACACCCTTAACTCGTAGGAGCTTTAGAAAGTAAGGCCCTGTTCGTAGCTTCTACTTAAAAAAATAAGCTAAAAACCAATATAAAATATCTGATTTTTTTTTAAGCTGTTTCTTCACTCTTCTCGCTATCGTCTTACTCCAAAATAAGGCAGGAGGTCACATCATCTCTCCCTCACTTTTTGCACTACTTACCCCCTCCTTCTAAAAGTCATTTCTTTCAGAAACCACTATTCATTTTTAACCAAAAGTCATAATTCACAGTCAAAAGCTAATACGAATGCCCCCTAATTTAGCCTAAAAAGGAGGGCTTTGTAACAACATAACATTTGTGGATAGATTTTTAACGAATTTTGAGGTACATGTAAGTTTTTAACAAACTCCCTTGCTTGGAGGTGACTTTTTAGTTTTTAACAAACTCCCAAATTTGTAGGTGATTTTTTTCTGCAAAAATCCCATGAGATAACTTAATTGAAATGTGATTTCTTATTTATTGTCAAAGTGAGAATATACATGGAGGATAGGATGGACCTTAGATTTAGCATTTTTTTGTGATTATAAGAAAGACGCAAATGCACACTCACCACCATACACGCGAGTGTATCCTCTTAGCATATGCTAGAAAAATTGAGACCGAAGATACATCTACGACCTCAAAATTCCTATTAAAACATGCTATGTATGTATAATAAATAAACACCATGAACTGAACTCTAGTGAATGTACACCCATAACTTTATCATCCCAACAAGATCCCTGTGGCCCAACCCGATGGCCTGCACGAGATGGTGTAACCAGTTACGTGTCCTGTGGTTAATACATATAAGTTTTAAAATGATTTTGTAAATGTAAAAGGAGAATTGAAGAAAAAAATATTGTGATGCACACGTTTGATGTCTTCATAAGCTTGATAGAGATAGAGCAGCATTTTAAACATTGCAGTATATAATAAGTTAATAACAATCCGTAAGACTAAATTAATTACCGTGGAGGGTTAGTAAATGACACGATGATACTTTCCGTAACCAAGTAGCATTAACTGAACGCAGACGGCATGCGGAGAAACTCAGTAGTCACCGAAAAGAACCAATGCATAAGCCAACAAAGTTGTGATGATGCAGGGGCACTATGTGCTGACTGCTGACCACATAATTGGCAAATCTGGCTGACACTTGGAAGAAACGTCCGATGGCATCGGTTCCCGGAAAGAACAAAACGGATCAAAATTTGGGAGCATGTCGAAAGAATTGATCAAGCCCACGCCTATCCAATTTTAACTGTGAACCTGCATATGGGTTACAGACAGTTTAGCAACCAAACTTAAATTGACCATCTTTCGGGAGAGGGACGAGTAAAATTGAACAGAAAGATATGAGTTCTATATCAAAGCATAAGAAGAAAATTAGGAATCCCATATGTGCAGCAGGGTGATCTAGGGTGGCACAAACCAAATGAAACACGGTAAGCATCTTCAGCTATCATAAACGATACTACAACAGCTGATTAGCACAACAGGATAATTATCATTTAGCTTGGGTCTTTGGGAATACCAAAAAGCATTTGCTGCAAACGTCCTTGAAATATCTGTATGCTTGCTGCCCATTAACTAGAGAGCCAAAGTTACTAATAAGAAAGTATCTTAGCTTAATCAAATATTTGTAGCTGATCATCCCTAATACACATACAATTTATTTCTATGTCCAGGCATGATTCAGTCTTAAAATTGCTTCGTTGGCCTAAAAATAGACTGGCTATATATTTCTAAAAGACTAAACCTCAGTTTAGCAGTAAGCACGTAATAGATATACATTTTTAAAATGTGCATTAAGAATTGAACCCAAAAATATGTTATTTCGAACAAAATACCATAATAGAAAAAAAAAGAGAGGAATCCAAGCATGGTCATAACCCTTAAGCTGCAATTAGTGCAAATGAAGTTAACTGCATGCTTCTTTACTTAATGGACTATAGTGAATTAGGCATTAGGACAACACTATCACACTATTTTACAGTTGGCTATAATATGTCCATGTAGAACTTTGAAGTCTGAATGCATACATCCAACCAAATTTGCTAAGCTTATATTTTTTTCTTTTAGCTTTCAGACGTTTCTAATTGTTGAGACTCACTCAACAGCACTAAGATAGGAATTTCATAAAGAGAGGGCACTTGCATTGAGAACTTTAGTTGCAGACAGCCTGTATTGTATAGAATTATCGCAGTTCAAGTTAACATGTCAAGTGTCAACAGCTGGAGTAAGATTAGCAAAAAATGGGTTCTTCTGTAAAAGAAAAGGATAATAAGGCAAAGTTTGTTGTTGCTAACAAAGGCAGACGATATAGATCCCATGCCGCCTTAGAGATTTCAATAGCAGGGAGATCAAACTACAAATTCCGGAGCAAAGCAGTTCATCCACAAATAAGAGCAAATTTTCTTATCCATGGTGTAAAAATCTAAGTTAACATGAATATAAACTGTAATAGCAATAAAATAGAAACTACAATAGATTAATCATGTTAGGGTGAGTGTATGTGTAAAATATATTTGATATATCATATATATATAGTAGATTATCCCATTGATCTTGCAGTGCAGACCATTAGTGGGTATAGAAAAGATTGGCAACTAATTTTCCTTCTAAGAACTCACAATGGGTTCATCGGATCTATACGTACATTTGAACATTCTAAGTAGAAGCAAGCATTGCTCCATGAATAACAAATTGTGACATCCATAAGATAAGAAGGCACTACTTGTATACACATTTTTAACTAAGCAACTGCAGCAGCTAGAGCTGAAATGTCTTTCCTGGAAAAAAAAGGAAAGGGGCATAAGCTAGCAACTCTGAACATCCTAAGTAGAAGCAAGCATTGCTCCGTGAATAACAAATTGTGACATCCGTAAGATAAGAAGGCATTACTTGTATACATATTTTAACTAAGCAACTGCAGCAGCTAGCAACTGTAGCTGAAATGTCTTTACTGGGAAAAAAGGGAAATGGGCATAAGCTAGCACTTCTGAACACATACATTTCTTAATCTTACTTCCACCATCCTTCATAGATCAATAGGAGGTTTGTTTCTTCTAAATGAAAAGGCAAAGGGTTTTCTTTGTTAAACATAATAGTTGGGCTTGCTTATCAATTATCAAAAAATGAGATAGAGATGGGATTTTCAGAGTGAAGTGACAATAGGTAAGTTGTCCTACAATGACAGCTTAAATCTTTTAGCACATAAAGGTGTTAGGTACTAACGCATTTCCAAATTAGAAAGTTAAGTCCTACATATCATATGCATACACAAACAGGTACTCATTATTATTCTGAATTTATAGTTACTGCTATTCAGCCTTTGTCATTCTTCTTCTCCCTCCCTCTCTCTTGTTTTTGTGATGTAAAAGAGCGAAATTTCATGCATGTACTTTCCCAACACCTAACTACATCATGGGAGATAAGATAACATGTCAGGACCTAGATTAATTATCAGGCCTACCTTTTTCATATTACCTTGAGACCAACTACATCATTGGTGTTGCTAAGTGAGTGATCAAGTTATAATGAGGATGGGCATCTCAGTCCACAAACCCTTTTGCAGCATTTTTTAATTCAACCATGCTTGTAAAATTTAAGCTTCAGATTGACAAGCACAGCCTGCAGAACTAACACTTGATATTAGTCTGGACTCTGGACAAATCCGATACCATATTACCATGCATAGATTGCAAGGAAATTGTAGAATGATGAGCATTTGAGCATTGTTCATGCTGAAAGGGGAAAATACCAATTGGCTGCTACGTGCATCAATTAAGAACCATGAGTACATCTCTGCATCAATATTTCTAGGACCATGTAAATCAAGTCATTATATGGCATACTATGTAAAGCATTAACAGTCATTGTGAACGCATCATCCCTGTGTCTATTTCACGTTTCCATAAAAAGCTAAACAATTAGCGAGCTAAAGTTGTACCATTGTTAACAAGCAATCCAAAGAAAATATTGCACCCAGTGAGAGAAACTCACATAAAGAAAATTAGATTGGCATGGATGCAGCAAGAATCTCTAGGTAGTAGTTTCAAAGCAATATAAGATACTTTATATGACACAGGCACACATTACACGAACCACGTCATGCTACAAATATATCTCCCACATCGAATTTCATTCTCACATATCCGTACCTAACTAATGTATTGATGTAATGGCAGAATAGAGGCATAGATCACAGAATAATCAGTTGGAAATTTGTGGAGTTGCAAACTTGTAGTAATGGAAAAAAAAGTTAGGTAACTGATTAAAAGCATAACAGTTTGGTGCAGAATCTTTACAGGGACAACAAATAATCCAATCTATCTGAAAACCAAGGTTACCTAGTGAACAACAATAACTTCTCTGATAGGAATCTGAGGTAGTGAGATCCCATACAAATACCTAATGGAACAGATTCTAATGGGCACTGCAGATGGAATTTGAAATCCACATATAGTTAGTCTAGATAATGTCACAGCAGCACTTTCAATGAAAAGAAAGAATCAAAGCTCAACCCCTAGCGTATGATAACTCTGCTTTTCTATATTTTATTGAATACACTGCTCAGTAGTGACCACCTCCCAGAGTTCGTGCCATAGGCAAAGATAAATATGTTCATACTATTTCACGAGTCACGACTATGAAATGTGTAGCATTAGAACTTACAACAGCTAACTCCACAGGCTATTTCAATTTACGTTCATGTATAACTTGCTGCTAACATTTCAGAGCACAGCAATATGAGATTACCAGGACAATAAAGGCGAGGGTCTTGCAGGAGCTGGTCTTGGGTCCGTCAATGGCGCTGCGATTGTAGAGCACAAGGGGCAGGGCGACACTCTGGATCTTAGTGACATCTTCTTGGATCACATTCACATCCATCGGCCGTATTCCGAGCACTCTCTGTCTGCCTTAGCTGCTCCCGCTTTTGCTCTTCCTTGACCGGTGGCAGCCGATTCTGAATGGAGAGTGCTTGGGGCTTAGGAGGAACTTGCCGATATGGATCCAAGCCTTGAGGATATTGGATCTCGTCGGCCTCCCAGAAGCAGGTCTGCATTGCCAAAGAATACAGCAAAGGGGGCTCTACCAGAGGATCTGCAATTTTAGGCAACAACCGACTTGTATCAGACAAAATCAGGGGCAGTAATCTAAAATGAACACCATGGAACACTTACTGCTGATGCCTTCTGCAAATCGATGTGGTACGGCGGCTGGGCATGGCAGGAGCGGGAGGTCGTGCGGATGCCAGCTGCAAGCGGCGTCTGCCCCTCATCCCGTGGCCGCGGGCACGAGGTCGCCGCCGTCGTCAAGCCTCAAGCAAGGGGTAGCGCTGCCGCCCAAATCCCCCCAGGCTGGGGTGGCCAAACGTAACCTTCTCCACGGTTGCGGCCGCCGCCTTCACCTCTTCTGCCTCCCCCTTCACCGCCGCTGTGGCCTTGACGGTGGTGGCTGCTGTCGCGTCGTCTGATGTAGCGTCGTTAACATAGCGAGGAGGCGGGGGTGATGCCGGGAGGAGGCGGCGGAGCGAGAAGGTTGCAGTGGCCTCGGCAGGGCGATGACGGGCGGAGGAGTGTCAGGACCCGAGAAAATTAGGCCCGAACAAATTAGAGATACTGAAGCGAATTCGAGTGGGTAAATCACACAACGATCTAATTGGGGGAAGAAGGAAATTTGAATTTGAGCAGTTTGAAACAGATAATCATTTTGGTAACTGGTCAAAAACCGGCAAAATTGCTAGAAATTTGCTCTACCGAGATTTGTTGCAGAAGTTATAGGAGGATATTCGTATTCGATCGAATTAAGTACATATTTGATTCGAATTCGTATCCGTTACGACATTCGATTCATATTCATATTCGAGAATATTTGAATTCGTATTCATATTCATTTTAAAAATATATATTCGTATTTGTATTTAAGATTATTCGATTATATCCGATTCGTTTCTATCCCTAGATATATGTTGGCCTTCCGATCCTCGCAAAGCGTTATTGATGAATCTGGGCCTTTGATGTGTTTCTTCACAAACCTCAATGATTTTGGCGTGTTCTTCTGGTCTGTGACTTATTTTTTGTTTAAATTTTTGAATTCTGGCTGTTCATGATAGAAATTATGGAAAGAGATACTTGTATGAGATTTTGTTTGATATACATGAAGTCAGAAAAGTGTCTATTACAATCAACTTGTAGACTTTGTCTTAAAAAGACACTCCGTTTGAAAGCTAATTACTGTACAAATCCAAATCATAAACCCAAAAGAAGGGAGCCTTCATTTTGGAATCAGGATTTTAGAATTCTAACAAGGTGTGGGCACAAGCAGCAACAGGCATCCGCATGTGGAGAAAGAGGCGGAGGACACGTCGCTCCTCCCCCTTCCCTTTCCCCTGCGCCACTTCCACCTGCCAAGTAGCGTGGCACGTCATGTCACGACACGGTCGTGTGGCTGTGCTACAACGTACAAGCATGCCACGCAAGCCACCTCTTGGGAGGGTGGAGCTGAAGGATGCCCACTTTCCTGGTAGCACGGTGGCCCTTGCAAGCACTTTCATTGTATGTGCGTGTGCGCGGGCGGGATCGCTTGCTAGTGCTGCTTCGGCCCACCGTAGCAAATGCACACAGCATAGCAGTGCAGGCGGCGGCACGGCAGGGGAGCGCATGCTGGAGGCCTGAGGCCCGGTTCCAAACAGAGAGCTATTTGAACAGAGTTGGTTTTTTAATATGTTTTTTCTTTTTTAATATCATTTGTGAAGATATAACGATGTTTTTATTTTTTTCTATTTTTTATTTTTCTTTAACCGAATGTCTACAAAAAACTAGCAACTACTACAATATTATTTTAACCAAAATCTAGACCTAAGGCACTAAGGCACGGCCAGAGATGCGTCATGGCGTATGCCTTAGCTTGCTTCAGCCAACCACGATGCAATGCTTTTGACCAAAACAGTTGGGTGAGTAGACTAACAATAGACAGAGAGAATTTAATAGGGTTATTAGATGTGATGATGAGTAGCTTTTTCTACCGATTTAGTGAATTAACTTAGGTGTCGTTCGGTTGGGCTGAAATAAGCTGGTTTATGGCTGAAATTGCATTGTAGCGGGCTGAAATTACACTGTAGTGAATGGCGGTTTATTTGGCGTAACTAAATTTAAAAAATTAAAAATAGAAAAAACAGGTTAGTCTATTACAGACAATACAAAGCGAATATAGGAAAAAAAACAACCGGCAAAAAGTTAAAAAAAAGGTCAAAAACCTAAAAAGACGAAATTTAAGAATAGTAAAAATAAGTCAGAATCTCAAATCGAAATGAGCAGATACTTAATCATGTGTTAAATATGTTTTGTACGCTCCATCCAATCAGTGTGCATAACAGGAGATTGAATTGTCCAGAGCTGACTGCTGCAAAGTGCACTAGTACGACTCTTGAAATGTCCATGCATGATAGTTCAATCGGCAAGAGCAATGTTGAAGATACTATAAATTCAATATGCCTATTCTTTTTGGCTGAGACTTATGTTTTTTAGTTGTGGTTTGTGGCTTTTAGGATGTTCGTGCGAGAGATTATAGAGTAACAAAAACTCACGTGTGGTTTTGCTCATATAAATGAAGTCGGTACAGTATGTACTACAATTAATTAGTAGACCATATCTTGAAAAGACGCTTCGTTTAAAATCTAGTTACTATAAAAAAAAGTCAAAAGCAGAAGTTAAAAGCTGAAAAAGAACAAGACCAACATCTTGTAACTTTCAATTCCCTTGATATTTCTTACGTGAGAAGAGCTCAGCCGTTGAGTGACAGCCCATTCTAAGAGATTTTCACTTCCTTTTATCTTCAGAAACGAAAACTCAGCTTTCATCTGATCAAAGTTCAACTTGATCAGTGAAAAAATGAGGTGAAAATGGATCACATCAGTAAAAAATAGTGACGGACCTAGGATTAAATCTTAGGTATGGCGGTTCATCGCCGCCTCATCAGGTGTCGCTTCCTTGCTGGGTGTGCCGGCCGCCACTACCTCGCCACACACCGCTAGAGTTTGGTGGCTCGACCCTTGCTTGATGGCTGGATAATGGGCCCTGCCATGCCACCATCAAACTTCTGCTCCAGCCGGAGCTGGACTAGATCGCACCGCCGCCATTGTGGCTGATCGGCACTCGGTTTGGCGACATTATCGTCTACACAAGCAGTCATCGTTTCTAAATTTTCATGCCTTGATCATTCTTCTTGACTTCACATTTGATCAAAACCTTTGAAACCAACCATGCATCCATCCAAATTCTTAACCTGGGAGATGGATATTTGCTTCACAATTCAGGTGCCTGCCACATGGCTAGCCTATCACACCACTCCATAATTTAGAACAGAACAAGTAATTATGCTCCAAAGTGATCAGTCTTCCGACAAAAAATTGACATCTATGTTCTGTCGTCTCTCTTGTCATGAAAGTAGCAACCAATTCTGAAATTTCATTACTGGCTCTAAAAACCGTGAGCTATAGCACACACATCTCTCTCTCTCTCTCTGTGTGTGTCTCCTCACGCGTTGGGCATGGGCTATTCTATTGTGAGCTAGGCCTCCTCACCTCATGTGCGCGCCAAGCGGCCCACGATGGTACTCCAAGCCTAGCCGCTCCTCCGCCTCTAGCCTCTTGCCTTCCTCCTCCTCAGGACATGATCGAGGCACCAAGTGACAGAAGCAAGGCCATGGTGGCCGGAAGAAGAGGAGGGGGTATCAACGGCGAAGGCTGTTAGCCTACCTACAATCCCGTTCCCACTGTGATGTCTCAATTTAAGATGACACATATATTCACATTAGCAGTTGTTGCATATATTCACATTAGCGTCACCATTGTATATATATATATATACACCTGTACACCAATGAATCAAATAAGTGCTTTATTTTTACGAGCCTTCATAGTATCAGAGCCCTAGGTTCATACCTAGCTCTACTCGTCTTCTACTGTGCTACCCCCCGGTCGAGCGTCTCCACTCCCGGGGTGGCCATCTCCTCACCGATCTAGCATGAACGACGCCACCGTGCCAGATCTAGCTACCTCAGGCGTCGGGTGGGCAGGGGTGGATGGATCCGTCGCTGGCACTACGACGCCGACGATGGCCACTCCGACTAGCCCACCTTCTCCTAGCCATTGTGCCATGCCGCGCGCCCCTACGCTCTTGCGCCCGTGTGCACGCACCACCGTCTCCGAGCCGCTTGCGTAGCTCTGCCCCTCCGACCACCATCGCCCGGCTTACTTCCTTTCGGTGCCACCCCAAATCTAGCCCGACGCCTCCAAACCTCCTACTACGCTGCTAACTCCCGCGCCACACCAACCGGCCATCGTGCCTCCCACACTGCCCTAGCGTGGACGGCGCCACCAACCGCCTCTCCTTCCTCTTCCTCTCCCTCTCTCCTTCTTTCTTCCCTACACCACCCCCGGTGTCCCTACTGTAGGCTGCCCCTCCTCTTTTTCTTCTACCTCAAAGTCGCCACATTTCTCCTCTATCACACCCTCCCCCCTTTCCTTTCTAGGCACCACCTACCCTATCCACTGCATTCGGATGCCTGTCTCATCGCTGGCCACCTCCATAGTTGCCACCTCACCTACTCTACTCACTCCTCCCCCTACCTCTCTACCTCTCCCCCCTTCCCTCTACTTGCGTCGTCGGGGACTACCGCCGTTGACCTTTCTTCTTCGCCCTGGCCTTCACTGGCATCGGCAAGCACGGGCTTGCCGACCCCTTTGTCGATGGTGACCTTCAAGGAATTCTGTTCTAGTTTGAACATTCGATCCGCTCCCATTCCAACTGCAGGGGGTGGGGGTGTTAGCTTACCATCCCGTTCCCACTATGATGCCTCGGTTTAAAATGACGTATGTATTTACATGAGCAGTTGCTGCATATATTCATATTAGCGTCACCATTGTGTGTGTGTATATATAGGAAAATGGTTTCATACTCTTGGGAGTACGTACTCCCACTTTATATATACCCCTTTAATGGTGTCGTTATATCTCTGTGTCTATTTGAGCATATTTTAATAATGATTATAACATACACTAAATGAGTTCCATTAAAAAATTTCACACAAAATCCACTTTTTATACCGTAATTTTTGTATGTACTTCTTTTATACATAGAAAAATGTATATAGCAAAAAAAATAAAGAGTTTTGATGAAAATTTTTCAGCCAAGTTGCATTGGAGTATGTTAGAATTAGTATTTAAGTATACCGAAAATGATAAGGAGGTATAAAATAATCGTTTATGTCTCTCTCTCTCTCTCTCTCTCTCTATATATATATATATATATATATATATATATATATATAGTATAAATAACAGAGGCATCATGGTGTCTGGGCACCAAGCGTCTCTACCTTTGGATTGCTTTTAGATACGTGCTAGTGTGATTGAGACTTTCCATCTATTATTAAGACTTTCCATCCATGATTGATTTAGCATGCATGATATATTATATACCATTGTACTAGCACGCATCTAAAAGTAATCTAAAGGCAGAAAAGTTTGGTGGCCATGCACCATGGTGCCCCATTTCAACGTACCCCCGGAGTACATACTCCCGCTTCCACTACACCACTTAAATGAATATTTATTCATTGTTATCACTTTTGTTATACTTACACACTAATTCTAAGATATTTCAATGTGACATGGTTGAAAATTTTTTTATCGAAGCCCTTTATTTTTGCTATATATCCTTTTCCATACATAAAAGGTATATATACGCAAATTATGCTATGAAAAGCAGATGTTTATGAAATTTTTATGGAATATAAGTATATTATAATCATTATTAGAGTATGTTTAAATAGATAAAGAGGTATAACAATATCAGTAAAACAGTATTTGATTCATTGATGTGTGTGTGTGTGTAAGTGCTCCATTTCTATTATCCTTCATACCTCGGGCGGTTAGCCTTGCCTGATTACTGGCTCCACGCCTGCCAGAAAACCGTAGTGGCAGAAAACAACCCAGCTGTATTCTTTTTACCAAAGCATTTCAGTGACAAAGAAGGATCATAAGAAACAATCACAAGGACATCCATCCGCAGCATCACTTACCTATGTATGATGATGTATCAGCCGAACAGTTGCACACATATACAATACAACAACGAGGACTTCTCAAAGCAGCATTTGTCAAAACAAGGGAAGCAAATGTTTATGAACATAATTTTTTTGCGAGGTGTTTATGAACGGTAACAGTTTAAAAGACAAATCTCACAATATGCAGGAAAAAAGCACTGAATTGATCACATATGCAGGAAAAAAAAACACTGAATTGATCACATACTAGAGCATAAACGGTTGAACTACCAAAGCTGTGCTAAAACTCCATCAGAACTCAGATCAATCCACAGTCAGTATGCTGATCCAGACCTCAGCAGTACCGTTGCCAAGATGACATGAAGAACAAGATGGACGGTCAGTGTGCATGCCTTAGCCCTTCTTCACAGGATGGACGGCCAGGTTGCCGTCAGGTGGGCGCGGCAAACCGGGCACGCTGTGTTCGGGTCGTCGCCGGTGGCGTTGAAGCAATCCACGCAGAGGCAGAGATGCTCGGTCGGATCGAGAACCATCATCGCCGATCTGACGCCGCAAGCCCGGCACATGGAGACCACGTTGGCTTGGGGCTGGGGCTGGAGCAACTGCAAGGTTCTCGACCCCGCTACGGTCTGACCGATGGGGAACAATGCCTGCGCCTGGGCCTGCGGCGCCGCAGCAGGATGGTGGGGGCGGAGCTTCTCTTGGAGAGCGGACATGGTCGCCTGCTCCTGCTCGAGCTTCTGGCGCTTCTCCTGCTGCTGCAGCGAACTCATAGCAGTAGCCTCGAGTATCCTCGCGCTTCCCTGCTGGGCATCGTCGCGCTGACCAAGAAACAAACGAACGGAGATGTCAGGCCAAGAAATTAGCTTATTGGAGACCAAGAAACGAACGAATCTGCTGGACCAATGTGTAACGGAAGCAAATTACAGGGAGGTTGGGACGGTTATGCCTGGGCGCGCCGCCGCGCTGCAGTCTCATCTGGGGCTGCGCCGACTGACGAGGCGAGGAGAGCGCCATCTGGTGCTGCGCGCTGTTGATGCCAGGCCCGGGTGGCAGGAGGTTCTGCGGTGCATCGCCGAGGAACGCCTGGTGCAGCACGTGGCCGAGGAACGCCTGGTACGGCGCGTCGCCGCGAAAAGCCTGGTGCGACGCGTAGGCGTAGCTGGGAAGCGCCTGCTGGTCGCCGTGCTGCTGTCTCATCTGGCCGGGGCCAGAGAGCTGGTTGGAGGCCCGGGCCGGGGCCATCTGCGGCTGATGCACCACGGCGGGAAAGAACGGGACGAACCTCCAGCCAGGACGATGAGGCAGTTGTGCCTGCAATTGCTGCGGCGTCATCAAGCCGCGGAATGCGTGTTGCGGATCGTAGTTGGGGAATGCCTGCTGGTTCTGGGACATGAAATGCTGGAAGTGTTGCAGGGACTGGAAGTGCACCGTCTGCGGAACGCCGTGGTTCCACTGTGACGACAGCGACAGTGGCACCACGGCCGCGCCCGCCGCCGTCTCACTGGCTGCAAGAGGGAAACCAAGAAACCAAACTCTAACGTCACCAACCAAGAACCATACTACGGAGCAGGGAGAGTTAGGCGGTTTTCTTGGGCACCCACGCACCTGGATGGTTCACGGAGATGGCCGCGGCGGCGGAGGCGGAGGCGGCAGCGGCGGTGTAGCGTGCCATCCGGATGTGTATTGTGCTATTACGAACTGGTACATCATCCTGGGAGGAATTTACTTGCTCGCCGATGACGCGGCCGCTCTCCCTGCTCCCTCCCGTCGGCTGGAGTTGCGGCGGCGGGGCCATCACCTCCTTCCCGCGCTCCGAGTTGCTCCCCGGGGCTGCAAGAAACCAAGCTTTCACGCTACAATCCAAGAACCGGGCATCAAGAACTACGCGCTTGCGTTCTTTTCTTGGGCACCCCACCTTCACCGAGCAGGGAGGCGTCGGGGGAGTCTTCAGCGTCGGTCGCCGGCGTCGGGCCTGCAGGTGGCTGCGACGTCCCGGGGATGTCGTCGTCGGCCTTCCGCTTCCCCGTCATCCCGCCTCAGCAAGCCAAACACCACACACCAAACGATCGAGCCGACGAGCCCGAACAATCGATCGAACACCTTCGCAAGAACCGAACCGCGCGCTCCCAGATGAGGGGGAGCCCAAGAAAGGGGGAGGAGGGTGTGGAAGGAAGCTTCGAGAAAGAATGGGAGAGAAGGGGTGGTGCGTCGAGGAAGACGAGACTTTATAGGCACCGGTCCGTCTTGCGCTGCTGCAAGTGGATTTCAAGAAGCAAAATCCGGTGGTTTTGGGGGGAGGGGACGACCAAACGGTACGGCCGAGGCGATGGGGCTGATGCGTTAGGGAATTGGGATAGCCGGGCAAAAACATGAAACACTACATTTTATTAGATTTTTACGAAGGTTTTTTTTGTTAAATATCATCCGATATTTCCTTTCTAACTATTATCTAGATTTAGAATTGTTAAATTAAAGATCCAATAGCCATGAATTCTCTCCCCTCTCTCTTGAATTCTATCTCCTCCCTCTTGAAACAAATCTTCCTCCTAAAAACAAGAGGCCCCTCGATCTCTAATCCAAAGGTCATAATTTTATATGATAATTAAAAAGAAAATAACCGGGTAATGTCTAGACACTCCTATTTACAAAATCCCACGTTTCACGTAGAGCTTACATTGATTTGGTTATGAATAAGATTCATCTACTTCATTTCTAGTATTGTACGGTATCTTATAGCATTGTATCTGAGTTGAAACTCTATTGCGGTTGTAATAAGTTAAATTAAAAACACGGTCTATTTTGTTAGATGGCAGTAACTTGAGCTCACGGTCCACCAGCCACAGGTTCAAATCCAGAAAATTGAAAAATTCACACAAATAATTCATCCAGCTTGTGCTTGCTGGGAACCAAATTCTAGTCATAAACCAACGAGACAAGGTGACTCACTGCTAGATTATACTACGGTTGGCTATTAAAATCATGGTCTATATAATTTGTGAGATATCGGCAAGAGTCACGGTCACAATTCTTCTGTTACCGGAACACTAAATTATCTTTATATGCATTATACTTCGGAAGAAAATAGGTAGATAGCTAAACACTAAAGGCCTGTTTGGTTGGTGCCTAAGCTTGCCATGCCTAAGCTTAGGCAATGTGTGGCTGCCACAGAAAGTGTGGCTAATAAAATCGAAGCCACACTTGTGGCAAAGTTTGGCAAGAAACTGAGTCTATGACGTGTGGGGCCAAGTGCTAAGAAAGTGTGGCATGCCACAGTTGCGTCAGTAAACCAAACAGCTACCTAAAAACTGTGGCACGCCTAACTTGTGGCTAGATAACTTTTGATCATGAACCAAACAGGCCCTAACACTTTTATCATCCTTAAAGGGAGCCTATGACATGGTTTGGTTCGGGGCTAAAATAATTAGATTAGGTACTCTAACCCAGGTAGAATAGTTCAACCCAATTATTTCTGTTGGTAATACAACTAGTTAGTTTGAAATATTGTTTGGCTAGAGTAGTCGAGTTACGATGCTAAATTTAGGTATTGTGGTGCATGAGCTTATTCCACCAATCTAATAAAATGATTAAAGTGTTTCAATTGAATTAAATTTATTCTGCTTAAGCCGTCTACTTCTCCGTAGTTAAAACCCATAGCCCTCTCCTTAAGTCCTAAAAACAGCGATTTGAACATAGGATTTTTTTCCAAATTTCTAAAAGATTCAACTATTTGTTTTGAAATTCCTATATTTCAAACCTGAATCAAACATACCCTAAAAGTATGAGTAACACACACTTAGGCTGTCACTCGAACAAAGAATTTCAATCACTCCACCTGTCACTTCATGCAGCAAAAAATAATGTGTAACACAATAAACCTCGCCGAGTGAAAATAGCATGATTCATTAAACTTTCACACGCCCATATGTAAAATCACGACGTCTATTATTACAACCTCTCAAGGGCCGCATGAATGCTGGCAAATAGTTCTTACAAAGAATGGAAACAATCTACATGCTATCTATCTGGTGTAAAAAATAAACAAAGCGTCACCAAATCAGATGAGCTAAGGCGAACTACACTGTTAACAAAAGGGTGAAAACCTATACTAACTTGGTCAACATGTAATTATTGAGTTACCCGATGCTTCTTTCATCACTTGGATACACGTGATCATTAGGATACCGACCTACTCAAGTCCGATTACAAACAATGAAAATCTAAGCCTTGTTTGGAATAAAGGTTTTTTTAGGAATTCCAGAGGAATTGCTCCGTTATCTACAAAATTCCAGCGTTCCAAATAGAATGTTGATCTATTTGCCATCATGACGTCCCGCTCCAGTCCAAAATTGCACTGACCAATAAGGTCCATCATGCATAGGAATGATAGATTTCCACGTATTTAGAAAAACATTACTCTGTTGAAGTTTCCCCACGTTATCGCATCACAGATTCTTTAACATACCATTGATCTCCAGTACTGCAAAGACATGTGGAATTCAGAGTTACATCAAACTTGCAGGTGGCAGCAGGAAATGATAAAACTGGATAGCACCAGAGCAATCAGACTCACAAATATTTCATGCAGATATTGAGGAAACGCGCATGTTGCTGGCTTTGAGATATGGTAACAGAACCTTCAATAATCTGGTCTTTCTTTAGCTCGATAGGTTCAAATAAGTACAATAGGGTCTGCAAGAAAAAGATTTCCCAATCATTAGTGTGGGTGTTAAAAATGTAATTCTCTTAAGAGTTTCAAAAACAAGGAAAACCAATATGGTACTGTGGAAAGCAATCACCTGCTGCCAGTGAGTAGGCGCATCCTCTGGTGCAGTTGACAGAACAATCGAGATATCTGGTTTTTTCTTTTTATTGCTTGGGCTGGCATTTTGTGTGTTCCCATCCAAGGATTGGCTTGCTTGTTTCTTGGATTTCTGGCGAACTGGTCCGTTAAACTCGACATCGAACCAAAATGCAAATCCATGCAATGGGGCTAAAAAAACACAATACAGAAGAGAGCAGGCATAGCATTACTTTCCCATCCGAGTAGGAACAAATAATAAGTATTCAAGAATTACTATTGTACCCTAAATTATGCTGTTTTTCACATATTTTCAGTTACTTTCTAGGGAAAAAAATCTCCAATTACAATTTGCATTGATAATTTACAAGTGAAACTCCATTTTAACAAAGCATCTGTAAGATTTAGGATATACTTAAAGGTTTCCTTGCTGCTGCCAGAAGCGGCACATGAATAACACACATGATATAAAACGTAAGCTTTACAAAGATCAAATGATCAATCATGCTAAATCAACATAACTTCCAGCAATCATTCAATAAGCAAAGGCTAAAGGCAATGTGAGTAACCCAATGAGATCGATATAGGAAAAACGCTAAGCAAGACATAACTTCCAGCAATCATCACTAAGCAAAAGTTAAAGGCAATGTAAGTAACCCAAAGAAATTGATATAGGAAAAAAGCTAAGCAAGACATGATATCAGAAGAAGACCAACCAAACACCACAACTGTGCAGTAGTGGTTTAGATGATGCCAATGGCAGCACAAGTACATTGGCCTATATGAGAGGCAAACATCAACTGTAGCAAGCTAACTTATGAGAATGTTAATATGAGATAAGGTAGGTTGATTTATCTCACTCCATGATAGGCTGGAAATGACCAAATTCCGTCAAATATTAAACCTAAGTTCGTGCAATCCTAGGACAACTTTCAGGAGATTCAATACCCCCTCTAGTTCTCTGTGCCTGGTGAAAAAACAACCTATAAAAGGGACCCCAAAGAGTACAATATTTAATCTATTCCCTCTGTATTGAGCAAAATTGACTACAATTTGACAAATTTGAACAGCCCTATTACTGTGTGCCCGTACCACCAGTTAGCTACCTAAGGCTGCTACAAAATTGCCACCTTGCTGTAACAGGTATGCATGCAGAAATAAATCCTTGATTGCGCTCAGAATCCAAGTAAAACTTTGCCCATACGCCTTATAAATTGGGCTTCCCAGCAAAGCTTGGGTACGGGGACCTATTTTCTCAATAGAAGCATCACACAGGATTATCTAAGAAGCTTCTCCAGTACACTCCACCTGAGAGCATCAAGCCCAAAGCCCCAAATCCTCCCAAATGGGCCCACAGTAAGATTATGACTGGACATCTCCATAGATTGATTTTATTGGTCAAAATATCAGCAGTAAACCAACTGTGCAAATGTATTAGATGGAATCACGATTTTTTTTCACCATATATACCTATCTCACATGTTAAAAGAATGAACTACAACTTACCTTGTAACATTGATGTAAACTTATATGTAGCGGTAATAGTTTCAAGCTCTGGAGCTTGTATGGTATAACAATCCACTTGTGCCACCTGCTCCCAGAACCCAAGTAAGTTGTACTCAAAAAAAAAATCAGCTCACTTTACAAATGTACAGCTATAAAAAAATAAGACTGCACAAACAGGAATTATATGTTGAGACTGCACAAATAGGAATTATATGTTGAGGCCTGAGAATGATATGCACACAAAATGCATGTCAAGCAGAGAAAATACACGATTATACCAGAACTAATAATTGGGATCTCACCACTGTTGGCCACGTCAAAACATTCTCTCCGCTAATTGTCTCAACAGAAGGTTCCATAAATGCACATTGTTTTGCAAGAGGCATCATCGAGGACACTGCAGTCAAGCAAAGAAAACACTACAGATTACTCTTAAAATGAGAAATAATAGTATCTTACTTATCAAACACTACAGCTAGTGTGCATATTATGAATAAATAACTAATTAAGTCTCCTCATATGTTTGGAATCTATAGGTGCATATTATGAATAAATAACTAATTAAGTCTCCTCATATATTTGGAATCTATACTAGTTAAAAAGAGTATATGTGACAATGCAACTCACTTTTTATACCATATACATCTCGCCAGAAGTAAATACTATCCTGGTATCTCTGCGAATTTGTAATAGGTGCCAGGTAAAGCTGCAACACAAAATTTCTTGTATATCAGCCTGACAATTTTTCAATAGCTGCCTCAACAAGTAAATTGCTAGATAATATTCTTCTCAAGCTCTTACCGATGCATGTGATGGAAGAATAAGACCCCCTGGCTTAAGCCATTTATCCCTAGCAAAAATTATGCTCCCCAGCATACTCTAAACATCAACAGGACTAGATTTCAAATTTCACAAATAACACAGACGTGAAGTGATGCATGGAATAAGCCCAACTGTCCAAACAATAGAGATATTTATAGATACCTCATATAGAAGCATGTAGCCCATCCATTCAGATACGATGACATCAACTTTTTCTTCAATATTGACATCCTGCATTTGAATATTCCAATAGTTGTGTTGCATAACACAAACAAGAACTTAAAGTAGAATTTTAAGGATGATGACACCGTGACACAACAACAATCAAGATAGAATTTCAAGGATAGTGGTTAATGGTCATAAATCTCAGAATACAAGCAAATGGTGGCGAAATGTCAAATACTTGATAGAAAAGTTGTACCTCAATTCGGCCATGCAAAACAATGACTTTGTCAGAGAGCTCATTTTCTCTCACAATTTCCATAGCCTAAACATGTTTAGATTAAAAAAATCAGAGTCAACATTACAATTTATAGAAGCTAATAAAAATACAGAAAGTAAAGTAAAAGATAATATATTAGCCAAACTGCAAAAACATTTTTAGAACTGGCATACTATTTTGCAGATGGAGTAGTAACAGAACAGGAAGCAAGGGAATTCACTATAGTTGGTACTAGTTTTTATGCTACTCAGTATTTATTCGATCACAAGGGCTGCCCTCCGTGTTGTATTTAATTGTTAACTGGGCACAAAGGAGGAGAGCTGGGGGGATATACCTTTTCAATAGATAGAAAGTTCACTATCCAATTTGACAACAAAGTGTAGCTCAACCTTAACCAATTAAACACAATTATAGTTTGGCAATCTCAACTAAAAGTGCCAAAGAGGAACGGAGGAGAATCTACCTGTAAGGCAATATCACTCGCATCTACCGCATAGACCTGAGAACACAATAAACTCATTCAAGGAGATGAATTATAAATGAATGAAAGAAAGGAAATCTTTCATCTATATAATGAAATAAATTACCGCATAGAAATTTCTCATAAAAAATATCACATAAATATATCTAAAGAATAATTGTCTTTTTATAAAAAAGCCCAAATGTCTGCAATCAATAGAAATATGATTCAAAGCACGAAAAAAGAGTAAACATAGATGCTACTAGTATTTGTTGGAACTCAGGTACAGATCAAATGACCAATGCGTTGATGCAACTTTACATCTGACTGAAATGAGAAGATGCTCAATTTCTGAAGCCAAGTAGCCAAATATCATTATCACATTCTCAGGTGCATTTCGGAGTGCAATAATTTTGGCAAGTTCAACAGATAACAGCATATTTAATTGGTGTATGGCATCAAAGTGACAGATTTCAACAGAAAAAAGGATACAGCTTTGGCCTGGTAGAACATCAACATTCAACACTGAGTCCTAATATAATTTTGGAAAAAATTCTTTTATGCCACTGGTTCTCTCACTGACATGTGGCTTGCCCCAACCTGTCAGTGAGACACAGTGCCACCATAATTCAACGTCGAGTATCTATATAATATCAAATTATTGGTTAGACATGTGGTTTACAAATAGACATGTAAAGATGAAAAAAAAACTGAATCTGATTTCATCATTAAACAACTTATCAATGTCTGCTAAGTATCAATTCAATAAACGACCAACTTGTACAGAAAATGATAAAAATATGAGGAAGAAGAAAATTTGAAGAGAAACAAACATTAGAAATATACGAAAAATCTATAGAGTATGGGAGGGATACTAGGAAAAATCAGCAGGATTTCTGAATCTCTAATATTATCAGCAATAAATAAGTGCACTGGTAATAACTGCCGAAGTTACCCGAGTGGCACCAGCAAAAGCACAAAATATAGAAAGAACACCAGTGCCGCAGCCCACATCCAACACAACCTGAAAATTTTCATTTCAAGAAATCATAAGAGTTTAGCAGAAAGCTGTATCCTATATGGTATCTAGCCAAGCATACCGTGTACTCCAGAAAACATATAAATTGCTAGATAACTCATACCTTGCCTGAAATTAGATCTTGATGATGCATGATAGCATTTCTGTAAGTATTAGTTCTCACATGATCCTGCAATTAGCAACCAAAAGATCAGTACCAAATTAAAAAATGATGATATTGCATTAGCTTAAGATCTGTTTCCTTCTTTTTTAGAAAAGAGCAGTCCATTTAGACATTATTCAAATCACCTAACAACATCGACCACAAAAAGGAACATCAGTACGTCTATTAGTGCATACAAGTTGAGGCATCTTTTCACATTAGGCTTAATAGGAAAGGGGAGCATAAGATAAAATCTGTCACGCCCTGTGTCAGGCATGCATCTACTGAGCTACTGTTCATACTCTATCAATACATCCCAGGTTGCAAGCTTGCATTTGAACAGATGGTCAGATACCATACTCAGAATTTTCCAGGTAGGTGACAAACAATGCTAACATCTAAGCACTGCATCTGGGCAACAACAGTGTTAGTATTCGATAAGGAATACAGAATTTTTTTAATTTTGCTTGTTAATTTTCTGACTAACGAAAATAAATCAGGGCATCTCCATTATTCCTTTTTGTGATTTATGTCATGTTGCGTACGTGATTCAAATAGTGACCACCGTCATTCCTTTACCAGCTAAGCGAAACTTTAGATCCATTCTAAGAGGCATATGGTTGCAAGCATACATCCTACTCAATTGCTCGTTCAAGAGCATGATTCCACAAATAAACATCGCCAACAAAGCAAGCTTATATGCTAATTTAACCAATGCAAACACTAAGGTGCATCCTCACAGAGGGTAGAACAACAAGGAACCCAAACACCATCATTTGTTCAACAACGACGATCCCATTCCCACGAATTCGATCCGCAAATCGCCGCACGCGCACTACACAAAACCCTAACCCCACCGATGCAGCAGCCAATACAGGCAGGTGCCCACCCCTCCAACCCGAAGCGAAAGCCATGAGGAGAGAGAGCCTAACCTTAAGCATCTCCTCGTGGACGCCAATGTGGGAGTAGGCCTTGAAGTAGGCCACGTCGTAGTCGGTGCAGGGCAGCGGCGTGGGGTGCGGAGGCACCGAGGCCGTCTGGCCCGGCGGGGACCCCATGCCGCCGCCACCGCGCCGCGCCCTGCGCGGCCGCGGCAGGTGGCCGTTGCCGTCCGCTCCGCCGGCGAGCATGGGGGGAAAGGTGTGTCGTCGCGTCGCGAGTAGCAGCGAGTGGAGACAAGAGACGGCCAACTACTTTGGAATTTGGGTTCCTCGCGTGGGCTCTCTCGTTCTCCGACGATCCGATGGGCTGGGCTAAAGCTTTGGCCCGTTTCTGGGCCAGTTGTGCTTATAGCGTAAGATGTATTTGGAGTCTGTTATTTTAAGTTGTGGTTAGGTTTTGGCTACAGGACAATATATTCTATGCACTTAAGTTTATAGTGTATTTATCATACACTCTAACTAAAAAATTCATACAAAATTCCAAAAAATTTATATGTGTATTCCATGATTTACTCTACTTATGTATAAAATTATAAATTCGAATTCATTCTATGTTAAGAGCAGCAAAAAAGAGAAAATTATGAAAAATTTGAACTCTTAATCGTTGTCAAATTTTCTTTTTTCTTGTTAACGCTAACATATAATGCATCTGAACTTGAAATTTTATACATAGTTATAATAAGTTTAGAAATATATGTAGAATTTTTTTGACTTTTTTAGTCAGGGTGCATTATGAGTGCACCACAAGCTTAAGTGCATAAGATATGTTACTTGGTTGTGGCTTATAGGTTTTAGGCTATTTGTGATAGAGAGTATGAAGTTAGAAAAACTCATGTGCAGTTTTAGTCGATATAAAAAAGTCACTGCAGTATGTACTACAATCAACTTATAGATCTTATTTTGAAAAGACACTCTATTTAAAAACTAGTTACCATAGTAGAAAAACTGACAAACAACTTTTAAAAGTTAAAAAGAAGAGACCCTTAAGCTAGTTGCCTAGTTCCATCAGGTGAAGGGAGGAAAGGGTAGGGCCCATGTGTTCATCTGCACCTACTATCCCAACCATCCATCGCTGTCTTGAGATTCGTGCCAAAAGAATTGGGTCAGATATACAGTTGTGCAGGTATTTCACGTGTGTTTTGGAGGCCCAGCCTTATTTTCACCTGGTTATGCAGTGAAGGAATTCAAATATGGACACACGATTTTTCTAATTGACTACTATCTGACTATTACTACAGCGCCTCAATATAAATGTTGCAATAATTCAATCGAAATCTTATCGTATGTATCTATGGAGCAAATTGCAGCTCAAAAAGAGTTCGAATAGGAAAAATATAGTGCAACATCTGTATGATCAAAAGAATAGATGTGCAACATTACAAACTATCATTACTAGCATAAAAGAACGAGTTGATGGTTGTACGTCCATATTTCTTCAACCGCTCTATTCACTCAACTTCTCACTATTCTTCACTTTCCAACTGATCAGAGCAACTCTTTTCTATAGCACGATTCTCTATTTATTCAATGAGTTCCGTTGCAACGCACGGGTACGTAACTAGTAAAAGTAAAACTGTAACACCTCGTCTATTTTCTGGACCTAAAGTGCTACTATCATTACATAATAATACTATTTTTGAACATTTGATAATCATTTTAAACAAACTCTACTTTATTCATAAAGCAGCGATCACTTACACCATACCATTTTTAACCAACTATTCTAACTTACTAATGGAGTTAAACATACTAACAAAAACTGATATGTGAAGTGCAACAAGTACGTGAAGTTCATGTGCTACTCTCACCCGTTCATGACGTCCTCAACGTTCATCTAAAAAAATAAAGTAAAGGTGAGTCCGAAGACTCAGTAAGCACATAATGGAACGATAAACACTACCAAAACATGTAAACACTTTAAACAGCCATAACATTCTCCACATTCATTATCCTGTTCATATGTTTATTTCATGTTCTTACATTGTCATACCATTAATGCAATGCAGCACTACTCTACATGCTCATTTGCTCATCTCATTGTATATACCGGTATTGCCGAGTGAACACCCGTCGATATTCACCTAAAATCTTGGGCCCACCCTGATCGGCACGGGGGGTCTCTTCACTCATATGGAGACCTACCAAAATAGGTATTACTCAAAAGCACTTCGGATTAGTCAACTAGCTTTACTTGTAGTTAGAGACTTTCTCACCGCCCTCACTCTTGAGTGCACATGATGTAAATGCAGATGTCAATTGTCATGTTCATCAGTAATACTATTGGTAGGGAGGCATTGTTGCTCACCCCGTTCTATTACCATTGTCATCATCAATACATCATTATGTCATGTAAACATTGAGATTCCTTATAAACATCATCATATCATGAAAATATCGCATATTTTATAAACTCTACTGTCTAGCGCTCTACAATGCACTTGCCTAGTTAGCCTCGGAGACAATGCGTGGACAACTCTGACCCAGGATCTCCACCTGTACAAACGTCAACCCAACTCAACACATTATATCCAAACCAGTGCTTAAGCGAGCAACGACGACTCTACGTGCAAGATTCGACACTGGCATAAAAACGCCCGGGGTTAAAGACCTGATGCGCAGGTACCAAACCCTCTGTTTTTATTTTTATTTTATTATTATTTTTTCTCTCTTTCTCCTCTTTTCTTTTCTTTTCTTTTCTCTTCCTTTCTTTTCTTCTATCTCTTCTTTCTTTTTTTCTAATTTTTCTTCTCTTTTCTTTCTCTACCTGAGCTCTCTCTTTTCTCTTTCTCCTTCTTCCCATTCGGTATGGCTGAATGGCCTGGCTCCAAGCGATGGGACGACGCAAGACTGAGCTCAGGCATGCCGGCCCCGAGCTCACTGTCGGTCGCCCTCCGCACGTCCCCACCTTCCCCCTTCCTCCTACTTTCTCTTCCTCTCTCTTACTCCCGGATCCAGCCAGCTATGGTTAGATCCGGCGTTGTCCCGCTGCTAGTCTTCCCTCGGGCTCACCGACCATGACACGCCGCTAGCCGGGAGCCCCGTGCTACTCCTACCTTCGGCCACTTTGCCTCCCTTCTCTGTCCGGTGCGACCTGATTGGCACCGCCATCTTTGGGGGCTTCAGCTGCGCCGCCCTTGGGCTTGCCTACGGTGGAGCCCTTAACATCGGATCTGCTATCGCCGCCACCTTTCCCCGGTGCCGCCCATGGCCCGGCTATCGACACTGTGGCTCGGCCTCCCTTGACCTCCTGGGCGTTGGCCTTCCCCCACGGTCGTCGTCGCCAGCCGTTGGTGCCAGGTCTGGCATCGCTCCCCCTATGGGTTTGAGCTCATCGACCACGGCTTGCCGCCAGCCGGCCACTCCTTCTACTACCAGGACAGTCCTCCCTCCCCCTTTTACTACTCACATTTTGTTTTAGATGCTAAATTTGGCTTACTCTAATCATGCTTACACCTGATCTTGGGAATGCCTAAGGGCGTCACTGCGATGGAACTTGGTGGGGAGACATGCACTGGCGAGCATGTCCTCCTTTCCAAGGGCACACGGTGGCACCTACGGGTTCGCTACCGATGGTGTGTCGCCGCTAAGCCGGCTGTAGGGGTGCTTGTGTGAGGGGACCTACTTGCTTTTGCTGTGATAGAAAGGGATGAAGCGATGACGATGGTCGGGATTCCCGGCGATCGTCGACAGTTATTACATTGTCTTCCTCATTCTGCTGTCTTCCCTTGCTCTTGAACTCCTCGCCTCCGACCCTCTCCCTCACCGCTTCTCTGTGTTGCTTCGGTTGGGTTGGCTCAGTGGGAAAGGTTGAACTGAGGGAAGTGGGTGAGACTTGGTTTGGCCAAGCAATAGAGAGACAGAGCTCTCTTACTGGCTGGTGCTCTGGCTGTGTTCTTAGTTGTCTGAGCAAAATGAATGGAGTGAGACCTCCTTTGAAGGGTTGGCTAGCTTACAAAGAAGAGGGCATTCGGCTGCCTTCCCTCCTGGCTTTGTGCAATGCCTTGGGTGCCCCCCTCTTATCCCTTACTCCTCTCTCATCAGTTTGTGGGCTTTAAGGACCTTTGAGTCCAACAGGTGAGCTTGCATTGTTTAATGGCTCTTCTACTGAGGTAAGACAATAAAAGTGGGCGTTAGTTAAATTTTCTGCTGAATGAGAAAAGCCCAAAACGCGAGACGGTGCCGAACGCGAGATTGGTCCTAGACGGTCTTGGAACCTTAGTGAGCGCCACTTTCGACATTCTAAAGTCGAATGGATTCTTATGGTAAAACTGTTTTTTCTTTTATTCTCACTTGAATTATTTTCATTTCTCACTTTACTTTTCTTTTGCGTTCCCGTGGTATTACAAAAACACACAAGTACGAAGCATGATTGATCACTTAAAACAGATACAAAATGAAACTCTATTATGCATTTCAGCCTAAGTGCGTAGCATATCTTCACTCGCCGAGTGCAAATGTAGCCGCGTCGAAGGTGTCGGACAGGCCGGTGCTGGTCTTGAAGGTGACCTTGCCGGAGGCGGACTCCTGCACGCACACCTCGACGACGCTGAGCCACAGCAGCAGCTCCCTGGTCTTCACGCCGGTGATCTTCTTGAGCTGGCCCTTCTCCACAAACCCGCGACCTTGCCGGCATACGACACCGTCTGCTTGATCTTCCTGAACGTGTGCTCCGTCTTCCTACGCTGCACCAGCCACATGAGCGCGGCCGCGCGGTTGTACCCGAACTCCACGTCCTCCAGCGGCAGGAGGCCCAGCGGGAGGCCGAGCTCCTCCAGCAGCTCCACAGACTTCTTCCGGCACGCCACCGTGTCGCCGCGGACCACTTGGCGCCGTCGCGGTGGCTCTCGATGGCCTGGGACGCCATGCTCCTGCTGTGCTAGTTAGTACTTGTGCAACAAAGAAATCAAATGAAATGCAAACAAGATTGGTCAATGAGCGAGCTGTAAGCTAGCTTGCGCTGCCCTTGATATTGTTGTGATGAGAATTCTTATAAGGCGAGAGATTGTAAATAGAGGAAGAGTTTTGAACTGGTAAAACAAGCTGTGCCATATAATGCTACTCTAAATTGGTAGTTCTAGCTGCTTCATTTTGACTTGTGTTTTGTGGCCTGCAGGGTCGACAATGATAATCAGAGAGCAGTGAATGATTGCAGTGCGTAGCGGAAATTTTTTTCTCAAACCTACTATCTTCTTTTCTTTACCTACTAATCATAGAAAGCACAAAAAAAAAACAGCAAGGAAATATATATATATATATATATATATATATATATATATATATATATATATATATATATATATATATATATATATATATATATATATATATATATATATATATATATATATATATATATATATTGGTGATTGTAGCATATCATTATTCGATACTGTACCAGACCAACCGAGAAAAGGAACTTTTTCTTTAATCTAATAGTAGACAATGAAGAGGCGTCACAGGCGTCACAAGTAGGGGTGAAAACGGATTAGATTCGGACGGATATTGCTATTACCATATCCTAACCTATATTTTTTCTCCGGATTCGGTATCAATCGGATTCGGTACCAATCGGATTCGGTGTCGGATTAGTCGGGATTAACCCAATTCGTTTGCACCCCTACTTGTTTGTAAGGAATGCATACATTGCAGTAAATGGAGTAGGACGCACTGACTTGATGTTACTATTTAATAGCTGATGTGGAAGATTTTATTTTACCATTACAAAAGAAAATGAAACGTCAAATAGTAGCACTAACCTGAAATCATACTTGAAGACGTTTCGGATTCGGACGGATATTCGGATTCGGACGGATATTGTTGTTACCATATCCTAACCCATATTTTTTTTTCTCCGGATTCGGTACTAGTCGGATTCGATACCAATCGGATTCGGTGCCGGATCGGTCGGGATTAACCCGACCCGTTTTCACCCCTAGTCACAAGCACTGCACATCTAGTCTTGCCGTCATGAAATCAATAAGCCAGGCTAACACATGCAGCATGCAGACATAGGAACAACAACTCAAAAATCACGAGATCACAAACGCAACTAGCAACCACCGGCCGTGCATGCAATTTGCCTTTTGTATTCCTCTCAAGAAAACTAATTAGTACTTGATTAATCCTATAGCCGGCCAAAACACCCAACTTTCAGCCGGAGCTCAGATCAATAAATGCAGTCCACTCTCATCACAGCAGCTCACACATTAAATCAAGCAAAACAAATTGTGATTAACCTCAAACCTAATTACCTTCTTTAAGTCCCAAGACACGGCTGCCTCCAAAATGTGCATGCAGCCACAACTCTAATATCCATCAAATCTCGATTTCTGTGTCAAACTTTTTTCCCCTGGCAGCTAGCTTCCTGCCCTTTCTTCACAAGCACCATGCGGCTGACTGGGTTGATAGACTGAGATGCTAAAGCCTCCAGCGATGCATCATGCAAAGCCCTCAGACACGATGGCACGCACCACTAGAGATCGGGAGACATACCGAGAAAGAAATATTTAAGCAGATTAAAACCTCAGAACGATGAAACAAAAGACATGCTGTAGATTAAAACCTCAGAATGACGAAACAAAAGACGCGCCGCCACTAGCAAACTTATTTAGAATATATCTAAACTTTATTTCTAAATATGGTGGCTACAAAAGTGCCCTCATAGCACCCTAAACCCTAGTACAAAATTAGTATCTCCAAAAGTCATGGGGTTAACCTCCAACCCCATCTCTATGTATAGTTTAGGGCTAAAAGCCTGATTTTATCCTAAGCCCATAAGTTCTAATCCAATTCCAACAAATAAGGGACCCAAAACCCTTCCTAACACAGGTTTTCTAAATTCCAACTTTCCAACTCATCACGTGTCAAAGCCTACAGGACCGCACCTCCCGTAGCTTCTCTACGTATCATTCACTTTTGATCTCCACGTGCTCCAGTATGAGCCCGACCACCTCGTGACATTCTTGACCGTTTAGACCTCAGATTTTCCCTCCTAGTCCCGGTCTTTCTCGTCACCTACCATGATTGTTTCCACACCCAACTTGCACATGCAAAGACCAAAGAACGTTTTTCCGGCACAAGGTCTCTCTAACTTGACCAATATCAGTCCACACACATGCAACACACCACAAAGTAATATCACAACCAATGTTGCCAATTATTCATTATCAAAAATCATAGACCTAGCCACACGGTATAACATGGCTCAGCCTAATCTGACCTAGTGACCTGGTGCCCATTGGATTGGCTGGTGAAACATGACAAGGTTTTTGAGTTAGTGCTCTGGTTGCTGTTTAGTCCTTGTTGCTCTCTAACTACCTAATTGGTTGTACTACGACCATAAGTAGACACATGTGGCTGGCTCAGGGCAAAGTGTTGAATATTATTTTGCTACATGGATTGCTGAAAGTAAGATGCACAATTCTTTTTTAACAAAATATAATATCTATAATGGCCACATGAAACTTAACATTACCTATGTACTCTTAACAACACATCTAATAATACCACTGTTCATGTCACCATTCTAGAAATTTCAAATATGTTAGTGATATACTCTAGAGATGATTATAGAGATGATTGTATCACTTCTATATTTATATTATTTTGAATAATATGTTATTTTATCCTTTGAATGAATGTATTTTATATTGGTCAGCAAGTATATGACTTATTCGTGGAATTCTTTATTCATATTTTGATGTTATTTTAAATTATCTCTAATCTTATATCATTATGTAGGATAATTATAATTTATAGATCAGCATATGTATTGATTGATGATCATATTTCATAGATCATGACTATAAAGATATCAAATCAATAATGTAGACACATGTTAGAGAATATGGTGTTGGATTGATCCTACCATGAGGTATTGTGGGAATTGTTATAAGTGTCATCAATTTATCTCATACATAGTGTATGTAGGGTCTTTAGACCTGATATCATTATAGTTTTCTACAATGCAATAGTTTACTTAGTGGCTGCTAAACACTACTTCATAACTGGGTGGCCATAAAGGTAGCTTTCAGATTTACTATAAAATATACAGAGGAATATGAGCAATTAAGATGAGATTTGCCCTTCCTATATAACGAGAGAGATATATCTAGGCTCCTCGATGTGGTTGGATTAAGAGAAGTGCATGATTATACTGAATGTTATTGAAGAGTTAATCACAAACTGAGTAATCCACTACAGATTCCAATGAAGAATTGGGCTATCATAAGATGGCGCGCTTCTTGCCTTGAGTTCGATCTGGTATCGTGAGACAAAGAGATCAGTACATAATCACTATATAGGTTTGTCTGATATAGTCTTTATGTATATTTAGAAGTTGTTATATCCTACTACGGATCGCTACTGACTTATAGACTAGAAAAAAATTATACATGAACATACAGGGTCATACACTTAACGGGTTATAATGATAAGAGTATGGATGCTAGACTCTAAGTGAGATACAATCTCTACTTGTATTGGATCCAGTTGAAGACTTTCTGAGTAGGATACAATCCCAACTTGTATTGAATAAAGATCCAATAAGAGGCTTTTTGAGTTGGATACGATATCTAATCATATTTGATAAGGATCCGATTGGAGACTATATATTAAGAGAGTCAAGGGGCTGAGAGAGCCATCCCAAGACATATCCATCGAAACCCTAGCCGCCACTTCTCAAAACCCCTATTGTGCACGCTGATGCTAGCACACCAACGCACGATGTTCTATTTCTGGATGCGTGGATTTTGGTAGAGACACTGCTGCGACTTCGACGCTGATCGGGACGATCGTGAGGAGGAGATGGTGGCTAGAGGACGATCGACTATTTCCACTACATCGACGTGCGCTACGTGAGCCGGCCGCTTCAACTCTACTCCGCTGCACTATACGTCTAGTGGTAATGATTTATATTCTCTTACTTGCGTTACTTTCTGATTTACACAATAGAAAATTTTAATCTGAGCTAGTATAGTCTATCTATATCTCAACAAACAACACATCTAATAATACCATTTTTCATGTCACAATTCTAGAAATTTCAAATACATTAATGGTTAGAGTTGAACAAGTTTGATGTACAAGGTTGGTGGATATTTGTGAATGGATGTAGTAATCCTGAAGTATTCCATTCATTTTTTCAATACTAATTGTAATGTATACTATTATTGCCTTTAAATTGTTTTCTTCTTTGCAAAGAATACTATTATTGCCTTTCAAATTATTTTCTTCTTTTGATAAATGCGTGGTGGGTCTAAGCTAAAGTTCAACTAACAAATTAAGGAATTGCCACGTTAAACCAAAAGTGGCAAAGTGCAGATGTAATATACATATAATTATATCTCAATAATCAACATAAACTAAACTTCAGATGTCACAAGCACAGCTCATACCAATGGCTTTATTGAGCACGATCACCTTTCTGACGAGGTTCTGCATAAGTTCCACGTATATCAAGTAAAACACTTGGCATGGAGATGGAGGAGCAATCCGAAACAAATGCAGAATTACGATGCCCTTAAATTAAGTCCAGATTAGCGGAAAGTAAGCAGTTTTACACATCAGATTAGTCTCACTCCACATCACAGGCCCCAGCCATCGCCTGGGCCACCACGTTCTTGAACCTTGAATCTGGCAGGGGAAGGATTTTTTTTATTAGATTGCTTAAGATTCTAAATGATTCCCAGCACAAGTGTCTGGCCCAGGCACAAGTGAAAAGCACACAACCAATGTGGCGCCAGAACTAAAAGAAGATCTTAAGCCTGAACCAACAAACCACTTGTCTGCCTTTTCCCTTTTCCCCACTTTCTGTTTACCTGAAGACAGAGCCGAAAGGCTCAGCAGAATAATATTGTTTTGTTTTGTTCTCCTTTGATCAATAAGATGCTAAGGTATATTGACTTTTTTAGAGAGAACTAATGCATACAGCTTTGATATCTTTGAGTCCTAAAAAAACTCAAAAAGCTAGAGAGATAAGCATTGTTGCCATTATGAAGTAGCCAACATGCGTAATTGTCAACTTCTCATAAGTCAAATCATCGATAAGCAGTAGGCTACAGAAAAAAAAGGATAAATAATTACCTCTTCATTGGCAGGATTGACAGCATTGAAGCATTTGACAATATCCTTACCACCATGTATGGCTGATTGTGAACATGATTACGCGATGGTGATTCAGTGGCAGAAATCATCTTTTTTATTTCCATTACCCTTTTCTTCCACATGATATTCATCAAATCCACATCACCATTCAACAGCCAGGAGCCGTCGACCTAGTCATATAAAGTTGACATGTAGAAAATTTTCTAGTTTGGTCGAGATTCCTGAACAACATCCTTCACAAAAACGTGACCCAAATATAAGTGAAAGCGAGACATGTATCGCAACCAAATATGTATACCAGTAGTTTGGTTTGAGCCAACCAAGTGTTTGCTTTACTTCCTCTCCATTCTCCATTAGTCCATTCCTGAAATAGAATGCAGTACCTGTCACAAACTATTTAGAGTTCATGATAAATAGCAAAGCCCACGTGTTCTCCTATCAATAACTTATAAAGCTGACTGTAAGCATGTTGTCAACTACCTCATATCATGGATAAACGGTGAAGTATGCAATAGAAAATGCAGTAGAAAAGGAAGGCATCGTTACCTCATTAGCTGGGTTGAAAGCTCCAAGGTGTTCTGCTCACGCCCATTCCTTTAGTCAAGAAAGTGTGTCTTGCTTTTTGATCCTGATGAGGCGATGGTGAGTATGCAGCAGAAAGTGCTGATTCAGTTGCACTACTTTGTTCATTGGAATAAAGCAACCTTTTAGGTAGCCTCACCTTATAAAACCCACACATGGCTTGGAGCAGGAGCCAACTTCTCACAGGGAAATAAACTCGAGTACACAAGCAGTTAGAGCTTCAGCAAACAATGGAGGGTATCAGCCAGAAGCATGTCATTGGAATTCCTTTGGCTTCCTTTGCATATGCTGATGAGAAGACACTAGGAAAAACCTCCGGTTCTGCTTTGGTTTATAAGAAGAGTAATAATCTCACACCCCTCTTTCTCATTTCTCTTTTTCCAACTACTATACTTTGTATTTCAATACTGATTTTGTATCCTTTCTATGATGCAGATAAGAAGAATTCCATCATTTATCGGATGAGCAAACTAAGCCAAAAAACAGATAGTTATTTGCAGGGCTTCAAAGAACACAGTAAGTAGCCAATCTATTATCTACTTTTCCCTGCTAGAAGTTGTGTTACATCAACCCGGCAACAGTTCTCATCACCAATAAATCTTGCAGTAACCCTGGGACCGAAAATTTCACAAACTGTCAAAGGAAAATTGAGCTTGGGTGCAAAGGTTCTCCAAGCTGGCAGCATTGACAAAGTCTTCAGGCAATACTTTCCAGCTGAGAAAGATGAGAAGCTATTGAAGGCCTTCCAATGTTATCTTTCAACCACAGCTGGTCCAATAGCTGGAATGCTTTTCATCTCAACTGAGAAGATTGCGTTCCATAGCGATAGGCCTTTGGATTTAACATCACCCAAAGGAGGCATCACAAGGGTGCCCTACAAGGTAATTAAAGCAAAATCTCCTGGTCAATACTAAATAGATGAAGTTTACTAGACAGAATATCTAGTTCAGAAATATTTAAACATGCACTAGAACTCAAAGCTGATGGAATTTTGTACCTTCCACAGGTCTTGATCCCTGCAAAGAGGATAAAGAGTGCCGCCGTAAGAGAAAATTTGTACAATCCTGATGAGAAGTACATTGATGTAGTTACTGTTGATGGCTTTGATTTTTGGTTTATGGGTTTCATTAGCTACACAAGATCATTCAAATATCTTCAGCGTGTAATTTCAGAGTTGAGGTGACACACCTAGTTCTGTAACCTGAAACATACTGCGTACCATGTTGACATGGTATATGTACATTGGACAAATAGAATTCAACAATCATATTGCAATGAAAAACATTTTTTCTCATCGATGATCTTAAATGTTATGATATGCTCAAAGACCAAAGCATCATGTCAATACCTCTTTTTTTTTACAAGAGGAAATAGCCATAGAGAGGCACAATTCTCAAAAGATAATTTCATCTGAACCAAATAGAAAGGGCAGTGGTTATGTTGAAGCTAAGGGCTCATCTAATGTTTTGTCACTGAAGGAGAATGTATGTTCAGTAGTTTCTCTACTCCAAGGAAATGACAGTTCTAGATAAGACTAGCTATGAGGATATGCCTAGGTTCACTCTCTCACAAATTCAGTCAATGGATCATATGCATATGAAAGTGGATTATCATGTAGTATGCACATCTTGCTTTTATTTGTCTTTCTTTTTTCTGTGTTTCTTTTATTTATTCTACCATTTTAGGTACCTCTGATGCGTGATGGGTGGTAACATTTTGGGTTTCAGTACAGTACTGGCCTACTGGGTATTAGGCATTAACAATGATGATACTTACAATCAGAGGCACTAACTAATAAAACTGAAGAGCCAAACATTTCTAACAACAGGGGACAAGGGAATCAAGACTTGTTAGTATAACTGCATAAGGAGTTAGGAGGTAATCACTGTTATGAATAGCGCATGTATTCATATGAGGCCAATGGGCCGGTATATATACACAAAGTACAGGTGGTAAATATGCAAAGAACCCCTCATAACAATGGGGAATAACAAACTATACATATATCTCTAACACCCCCCCTCAAACTCATGGTGGATCAACAACACTGAGTTTGGAGAGGTAGAAGCTATGCTGTGCTCGAGTCTGGGCCTTCGTGAAGAAATCCGCTATCTGAAGCTCTGAAGGCACATACTGAAGAGTAATCACCTGATCATACACACAAGACCTCATGAAAGAAGCATCAACACCAATATGCTTGGTGAGCTCATGCTTCACAGGATCACGAGCAATACTGATAGCACCTGTACTGTCTAACAAGAGAGGGGTCGGTGTAGTGACAGAAACACCAAAATCCTCAAGTAACCACCGTAGCCAAGTAATCTCTGCTGTCAAGAGAGCCATAGCTCGCAACTCAGCCTCTGCACTCGAACGAGACACTGCAGTCTGTTTCTTCGTCTTCCAGGCAATAAGAGAACCACCAAGAAAAACACAGTAAGCAGAGATAGACCGGCGATCAGAGGGATCGCTGGCCCAAGTAGCATCCGAATAGGCCTGAAGCTGTAACGAACTGGAGCGTGGAAAGAAGAGACGGCGAGAGATAGTCCCACGAAGGTATCGCAGAACTCGAAGAAGGTGGCTGTAGTGAACCTGAGTGGGAGCTGAAACAAACTGACTCAGAATATGAACTGGATAAGTGATATCCGGACGAGTAACAACAAGGTAGACAAGACTCCCAACAAGATGACGATAGCGAGTCGGATCAGAAAGAGGCTCGCCATCAGAGAGTCGGAGGTGAACATTGAGCTCCATGGGAGTCTCAACAGTACGCTGATCAGTGAGAGAGGCGCGATCAAGAAGATCCTGAATATATTTCTCTTGGGACATAAAGAAACCATCTGGAGTGGAAGTAACCTCAATCCCAAGGAAGTAACGAAGAGGACCAAGATCCGACATAAGGAACTGCTCACTAAGACGAGCCTTAACAAAGGCAATGTACTCAGAATCATCTCCCGTAATGATCATATCATCAACATACAGAAGAAGAAGAGTCCGACCACGAGACGAAGTGTGGACAAAAAGCGCAGGATCATGATCACTAGCTGAAAAGCCAGCAGCAGTGACCACAGAGGAGAAACGCTCAAACCAAGCACGAGGGGCTTGCTTAAGGCCATAGAGAGAGCGACGAAGGCGACAGACCATGCCCTCAGGAACAGAATACCCGGGTGGGGGATGCATGTAGACCTCCTCACGCAACTCGCCATTAAGAAAGGCATTCTTGACATCAAGCTGAGAAACAGACCAGTGGCGAACAGACGCCACCGAAATAAGAGTGCGAACAGTGGTCATGTGGGCCACAGGAGCAAAAGTCTCGTCGTAGTCAACACCATGCTCCTGCTGAAAGCCACGAGCAACAAGACGCGCCTTATAGCGCTCAAGAGAGCCATCAGAGCGAGTCTTAATCTTATAGACCCACTTACACGTGATGGGATGAGAATGAGATGGAAAAGGAACAAGATCCCAAGTACCAGTACGCTCGAGGGCAGCAATCTCCTCGGCCATGGCAAGCTGCCACTCAGGATGAGTAACAGCATCCCGGTAGGAGACAGGCTCACGAGTTGCTGCGCCAGCAAAGGCAAAACGGGCAGGAGGCCGAATCGACTGGCGATCGCGGAGAGCGTAGCGAGGAGAAGATGACCCATCAGGGGAAGATGGAGCATCAGAAGAAGATGGAACATCAGGAGAAGATGGCTCATCTGGAAGATCCTCAATACGAGGTCGACGAGTGTAGAAGATAAGGGGAGAAGGTACTGTAGTGGGAGGAACCTGCAGAGTCGTAGGAGACGACACAGGCGGCGACAACGGCGGAGAGGCCACAGGGGGAATATGTGGAGACTCAGTGGGACAGGTGGACGAGGGCAAAACAGATATAGGAGTATCTGGAAAAGTCAAGAAAGACAGAGACTCCACAGAGGAAGCCGAAGGAGAGGCAGGACGTGGGTAGAATGGACGAGACTCGTCAAAAGTCACATCCCGAGAAACCCGCATCCGACGACCAACAGGATCCCAGCACCGATAGCCCTTGTGCTCGGCACTGTATCCCAGAAAGACACACTCAACAGACTGAGCGGTCAGTTTGGTGCGTTCTCGAGGGGCGAGGAGAACGTAGCAAACGCAGCCAAACAGATGAAGGGCAGAGTAGTCAGGAATGAGACCACAGAGACGCTCAACAGGGATCGCACCCTTAAGAGCAGAAGAGGGCTGTATGTTGACGAGATAGGTGGCAGTAGAAACAGCCTCGGCCCAAAAGTGAGGTGGAATAGAGGCGGCGATCATCAAAGCACGAGCCGTCTCAAGGAGGTGACGATGCTTGCGCTCAGCGACACCATTCTGAGCATGAGCACCAGGACAAGAAAACTGAGCGAGAGTGCCCTGCTCAGCAAGGAAGCTGCGCAGGTGACGAGAGAGATACTCGCCAGCAGAATCAGCACGAAAGACACGAATAGGAGTGGAGAACTGTGTGTGTATCATAGTGGCAAATTGTTTATAGATAGACAAGACCTCACTACGAGAAGACATGAAATATATCCAAGTGTGGCGAGAGAAATCATCTATAAAAATAATATAATAACGATGACCCCCTTTCGAAACGAAGGGAGCCGGACCCCAAACATCTAAATGAACAAGATCAAAAGGACGCTGAGACACAGTCTCACTCTGAGGATAAGGAAGCTGAATCTGTTTACCTAACTTACAGCCCTGACAATCTAAAGACACGTCTCCTGAGACAGACCCCAGAAGACCACGACGAACTAAGGACGACAGACGGGATCCACACAGATGGCCAAGACGGTGATGCCACTGCTGGAAAGAGCCGGTAGACGAAGTGACAGAAGCGGAGAGACTGGCGCCGATGGTGGCAACGGAAGGAAGGTGAAGCCAGTCAAGCTCCCAGAGACGCTGTGAGTCACGGCGCCGAGGGCCAGAACCAACCAGAGCTCCCGTGTGGCAGTCCTGAACACAACAAGAGTCAGAGTCGAGAATAACCCGATAACCAAGGTCAGTAATCTGCCCAGCAGAAAGAAGCTGCAAGGTAAGGCGAGGAACATGAGCAACAGAAGGAACATGAAAAGAGGAGTTGCTAAGAGATCCTCGACCAGAGACAGAAAGAGATGTACCATCAGCAGTAAGAACACTGACAGGAGAATCAAGAGGTGTAATAGAAGACAGAGTGGAAGAATCAGGAGTCATGTGAAAGGATGCTCCAGAATCAAGAATCCATGGGGAGGTACCTGACTGTGTAGGAGGTGGTCTCTCAGTGCCCGAAGAGTCAGTAGCAGAACCTGCAGAACCTGTCGAGGGAGAACCTGAAGCGGCAAGTAGGCGTCGAAGTCTGGCTATCTCCTGCTCGGTGAGAGAAGCTGCTTAAGAAGTCGAGGCAGACGTCGTCGTAGAAGCACTAGTGCCAGTAGAAGAACGGCGTGAAAGATGCCGCTTCTTCTTGTAGCACTGGGACTCAGTGTGGCCATCCTTGTCGCAGTAGGAACAGTGAGGACGGCCACCTCCAGACGGAGGACGGCCACCACCACCTGTGGTAGCCGCTGGAGGAGGCAGTGTAGCAGGCGGACGAGCGGCGAGCACAGAGGGGAGTGGCATCAGACCAGCACCACTCAAACGAGTCTCCTCTGCGCGTATCTCGGTAAGAGCCTCCAGGAGAGTGACACGAGGGTGGCGTGCAAGGAGCTGGGCACGCCTTTGCTCGAACTCAGGACGAAGGCGAGTAAGGAACTCGTAAACCCGCTGAAACTCCAGGTCAGCACGTACCTCCAGGCAGCACTTACAGGTACGACAGCCAGCAGTGCGGAGAGAGTCCAACTGACGCCAAACAGCAGAGCTCTGAGCGTAAAAGGCGTCAACAGTAGCATCACCCTGCTGAAGAGAGTGCTCCTGGCGGACCACGGACAGGTACAGGGCATCACCAGAGGGCTCGTAGCGCTGACGAAGATGAGTCCACATTTGGAAAGCCGAAGGGAGTCCCACAACCTCAGAAGAAAACTGAGGCTGGACACTGGCGATGAAGACAGCAGCAGCCCGAGCGTCGTCATCGTACCACTGAGTGTAGACGGTCAGACGATCCTTGTAAGAATCCAGAGCCTCCTGGTAGGCAGAGGCAGCTTTATCATCAGCTTCATCATCAGCAGCAGCCTTATCGGCTGTCGGAGGCAATGCAACAGGCGGAGGCTCCGTCGGAGGAATAGGGCAAGGCGGGCAGGTGACATCGCCAGAAAGAACGCCCCAGAGACGAAGACCATGCATGTGAATGCGCATGTGAGACACGAAGTCGGTGTAATTAACACCATCAAAGATCACCGGGCAGCGAGGGAGGGAAACGGTGCCCATTGGTAGGCGGCGCTGGACGGCGCGGCGACCAAGGCAACGAAGTCTAACAGGCGGCGCTGGACGGCGCGGCGGTTAGATCGACGTTTTTTTTGCTGGGTCGGTTTACAAAACCGACCGAGCCGAGGGAGCCGACCGAGCCCAAACAAGAGCGGGACCGGGAGGCGGCCCTGCGGCGGCGGCGACGGCGGCGACCCGGCGCGGGAGGCGGCCCTGCGGCGGCGGCGACGGCGGCGACCCGGCGCGGGAGGCGGCGGCCGGAGCGGAGGCGGCGGAAGGCGAGCGGAGGCGACGGGCGGAGCGGAGGCGGCGGAGGCCCGCCTCTCAGCGGCGACCTCGGGCGAGCGGCGGCCTCGAGCGGATCGGGGTCGGCGCGGGCGGCGGCGGCCCGCAGGAGGAGCGGAGGCGGCGACCAGGCGGCCGGCGGGGCGGAGTCGGGCGGCGGCCGAGACCCGCCTCTCAGCGACCCGGGCGGCCGACGGGGCGGTGGAGGCGCGGGGAGAGCCGGTGGCGGCGGAAGGCGAGCGGAGGCGCTGGGAGGCCGACGGCGGCGCAGGGAGGCCGGCGGCGGCGCAGGGAGGCCGGTGACGGCGCGGGGAGGCCGGCGACGGCGCGCGGAACCCTAGGTAAGCCAAAACCCTAGTTTTGGCTCTGATACCATGTTATGAATAGCGCATGTATTCATATGAGGCCAATGGGCCGGTATATATACACAAAGTACAGGTGGTAAATATGCAAAGAACCCCTCATAACAATGGGGAATAACAAACTATACATATATCTCTAACAATCACCAGTACATACTTTCCACATTTTAGCTGAATATTGTTGCAACGTGGCTGCATACAAAATGTACATTTAAATATGTGCATATAAGAACCAAAAGAACAAGTAGTCTTTTGTTCCCTTGAATTAAAAGTCTCCTCCAAATGCCTAACACAGTACTTCCTGCGTTAAAACTTGGATCAACTGCCACGCTAAATTGCTGTCTGGAGTTTGTTGCACATGGTTGCATTCAGTTCTATGTAGATGCTGGTTGACACTTGACACATACGTAACGTGGAAAGAAGAGGTAACCATGTGTTGATTAAATGCCAGTTAAGAAAGAAAGAGCTACTTTACAGTTTACAAATCAGATAGGTCTCATATGACTTGTTATTTCCTCCACCAGTGCCCTTTGTTGTTTAACAAAATTTGCGCCAACAATTGAAAAATGCAGCAGTATGGCATTCGAAGACGACTTTTCTGCTGAAGTTAATAAAGTATTGCTTATTTATTGATCATGATGACCAGCTCGAAGATGACTTTTCTGCTGAAGTTAATAAAGTATTGCTTATTTATTGATCATGATGACCAGATGATGACTCTGCAGTAGAAAGTGCTGAGTTAATTATACTACTTTATTCTATCAAAGAAAGACAATTCTTAGTTCATAGGTTGTCTCACCTTATTTTAATGGATAGGAGCAGGGATCATTTCTTACAAGGAAAGGAAGTTCACAGAGAACTATAGCCAGGTTTCGCAACTGATGAAGGTCAGCTCAAGAGCATCTTGGAATTACACCTAAGTGGTAGCATGCTACCAAGCTACCAACCAAGTCTATTTTTTCCATTCAAGAACAAGGAAAGAAATTTCAAGCAACAATGCCTTGCAAGATGCAACAATGATCACTTTACGAAAATATACCATGTTTCACACAAAGATAACACATTCATGATTCACATAAGAAGTTAACTTGCTATTTACCAGGTTCCCATCTTGTGGTGAAATGAAAGTTAAGGCAATCATTAAGACAAAAGGTACAGAAGGAAATAACCATACCTATTCATGAAAAAAACAGAGATAGGCTTGCCAGGATCATCACCATCACAAAGTAGTTCAAAGTTACTTTCGAAACACACACACAGAGTAGTTCAAAGAATTCAAGCTTTCAATTGACGAGGTTATGATGACTCTACAGCAGATTGTACCCTTTTTTGACAGGAAAGCAGTTTGTACCAAGTCGGTTATGCTACTTTATTCCTTTCAGTATTTGCTTGTTAGGTTCTTCTGCCTAATAAAAGGGATATACGTCAGAAGAACTGTTTTAGGGGGCACATTTTTCATGTGAAAAGATTTCATGGTGTAAGAGGCAAAGACAAGATACTCAAACAATTAGGCCCATCAGCTAGGATACATAACTACAATTCATGTGCCTTCAGAATGACTATTTTAACGAAGACTCACAGAGAAAGTTATCATTAGCTTTCTTTGATCGTAATAACAGTAAAACCAGTGTTCCTCCATTCCATTCCCAGGAAGGACGCAGTAAGCATGGTTGGTACTTACGGGAGAATACTGACACCTTGTAGATACAAAGGGTTCCATCATTTATTTGATGAGAACACCATGCACGATTGGTGAGCATGGCAAATTTCTGACGTTTGTGTCTTTCAAATTATTTTCCCATCTTATTAGTTTGAAAGACTTAAAAATAACTAATGTTTCAGTAGTTTTAGGACTGATTATTTGAGAAACTGTTAACTTTTTCCCTCAAGCATTTTCCGAATCTTCACTCAAATAGATACTGATCTATCGAGATTAGAATTGGAAGGCAAAACCCTAAAAAACTAGCTCAGAAAACAAAATCCATAAGACAAGAAACCTTGGAGGTCAAACCTCTAGCATGGGTCGGTCTGACAGCAAAACTCCACCGGTCTGACCACTAGATCAGGAACAGAGAAAGCTCTATTTTAAATCCAAAAATCGATGAAACTTTTGATCCACAACTTCAAATAACTTGAAACTTAAACTAAGATTAGATCATGACCTTAAAAACCTATCACAACTAAAGATAAAGAAAAAACTTAAGAAAATTATGATTTATTAATTCTTGAACCTCTGCTGCACCGAAATGAACAGTACCACAGTCTGGCCTCTCTTTAATTCCGGTCTGATCGGATGAACAGCGAAATCAGGTGAATAAACAGTAAATCAGCACTATTTCAAATCCAAAAACCTTGTAACTTTTTATCGTAAATCCAAATAATATGAAATATGGCATGCACCTTCTCTATGATGTCACGAACCTATTCCAACCAACATCAAAAAAATCATTTTGAAAGTTATAACCTTTTTTAATTTGAAGGATGGTTGCACAAAAAAGGGCAAAAACCTTAAACGGTGAATATGACTTGCTCGTAGGTGGATGATAGACAAGATAGTTTTAGATGCGTTCTCACATATTACAGCAAGTAAGAATATTAAAGAAATTGAGGTAAAAATAGCTAGATTGAGATATCACTCAGAGAGACCAAAAAGAGTAAAAAACGAGCAACTTTAAGAACTTGCCAAGCAGGTGTCTAGATGAATGAGGACTAATTTTCAGGGGTTATTTTTATTTTTTACATGTCCTTGACACAACAAGATCAAGAAGAGAAGAGATAAGCACAAAAAACTAAACCAAATCAAAATTTCATCACTTGAGCATAAAAGAGAAATACTTATACGAACTATTGATACTTGGATTTGAATATTTACAGCCACTTTCTAGTCATACACAAGCCTAAGTGTTGTGGGGATGGCCCCTACCGGCATTCATTTGGCCTGCTGGGCCAAGAGGCCCAATAAGACATGTATACCCTTAGAATAATACTCTGTGGTAGGAGTGTTATTGTAAGAAGGCCTTATGGCCATGTATATATACTTCTTTGGATTAACAAGGGAGCGATATATCTTATTTCTCATACTCACTCTACTAGTCCCCTCTTCTACTGTTTGGCCCATAGCTATAACACTAAGGATGACAAAAAGTTCAGTCACAAGAATCTCTCACATCTTCCACAAGATTATCTCTATAAACACTAGCTCTCCTCTTAAAAGTTTGGACTAAACTCTTCAAAATCTTAACCTAGCCACATTTCTCCCTCTTTATATATGGAGGCTCACAAGAGAAACCATAACCATCATCTCTAGTTGGGTTTCATCTACTTACATAGATTAACCCATTAACCCAACACCATATCGGGATTTACACTTACACATGCAAGCTTCTCAAAGCACTCACACCCATTAACCCATTAGTGAATCAATACTTGATCCACTTCATATTTTCAGCATATACAATACCTAAACACTTAGGCTAATACCGTAGTTTTACACACCACCACTTTTTTGGTATTGAACAATTTACTAAAATGCTCCTCTACCATATTCCACGAAGTTTTCTGCTTTTTTTGCCACGAAGTATCATCTATGCTTCGATATCTTTCATGCGGCTCCAATGACTTGCTGCCAAGCCTCTCACGCATTCAAATCCCATCGAACGGTCATTGCTTACAAATGACCTAAGTCACTTAGCGCACCACATGCTCCTCCTTGTACATGAAAACACCCGACTTCCTTGACCGCTCTAGACCTCAGCTCCTACTTGAGCTTTGTTCTGATCTAGTTCCTCATCATCTCGGCTTATAATCATCCCGCAAGTCCGGTTATCTTCAGTGGCTTCTTAAAAGTCATGACGACCTAGGAAAATCTACTCCGCGCACACATGCATTGGATTGAGTCTTGAAGATTTCACGTGGGCACGTAATACCACGTCGGACTAACGTTCTGATGCGTCGACCGAGATGAGACGATGCGTGGATGCGTCTTCACAATAGAGCACGGACGAAGTACCAAGGTGTTCAGCGTCGCATGTAGATCAAGGAATACATCGCCGACCAAGAAAATCAGCGTTGTGCGCGAGATTACACTGGAAAATTTTTCTTTCTGAATAGATCTGATCTTTATTTCTGAATTATGGTAGCTACAAAGTGCCATCTCCTAGCACCCCTAAACCTAGCACGAAATTAGTCTCTCTAAAAGCTACAGGGTTAGCCCCTAACCTCATTTCTATTTATAGTCTAGGGCCCAAAACATAGGCTGAGCCTAAACCCACGAGTTCTAATCCAATTCCAATAGCAAAGGAACCCAAAACCCTTCCTTTTTTTTTTCTCGAACGACGCAGGAGAGCTGCGCTGTCATTTCAATAAGGAAGAACAAAAGTACAAAGGGCTGAGAAAAAGAAACCCAGCCTAAGAACAAACTCACACCATCACACCCCAGAACCTAAAGTGCTAGAGTTAGCGACCAAGTGACCAAGCTTAGAAGCCCCTGCCATACACCAAAGACTGCACTCATCCTTAATGGTCATGTGTCGAAACCTCCAGGACTGCACCTCCTAACACGGGTTTTCCGAAAATTCTAACTTTTCTAACTTGTCATGTGTCGAAACCTCCAGGACTGCACCTCCCGTAGCTTCTCAACGCACCATCCATCACGTGTCATAGCCTCTGGACCGCACCTCCATAGCTCTAACACGTATCATCCATCTCTGATCTCCATGTACCCCAAGCATGAACCTGACCATCTCGTGACCCTTGGCCGTCCGAACCTCGGATCTCCCCATCCTAGTCTAATCCACCTCGTCGCCAA